>QFDD01002147.1:0-21959 GCA_006871305.1 Vachellia collinsii | reverse complement strand
TTTTTTTTTTTTTTTTGGGTGAAGTCTTAGTCGAGGAAGAAGATTTCGGCAAAAACAAGCAAGAAGAAGAAGAATTTTTTTTTTAATTTTTCTTTTTGTTTGCTGAGTTGGGAAAAAAATGAATTAGATGTTACGTGAGCAAGCCATGTTATCAAAACGTTTGGCTCAGTTAGGTTTCTGTTAACTCGAGGCAACATCAATACAAAGTAAAACTTGTTCGCCACTTTTAAGACAAAAAATTTTTGGGTGCTAAATGATATTTTACGAGTATTTCTGGGGTAAAAATGACATTTAACTCTTTTTACAATTTTTTTGTTTGCTAAGTTAGAAAAAAAAGTGAGTTGGATGCCACGTTAGCATCATGTTTGGCTCAGTTAGAGTTGTGTTAATTCAAGGTAAAATTGATACGAAATAAAATTTTTAGGGCACTTTTGAAATCAAAAAAACTTGTAGGTACTGAATGATATTTTGCGAATACTTTCAAGACAAAAATTACCCTTAGCGTTTTTCTAATTAATTAATCTGTGATTAGGCTACATACATATAGTTAAAATTGTTGTGTTGCAGTTGAGATCAGATCATGGACGCTACTTGTCTAACAAAGGAACCTAAACGATAGAAGAAGGACATGAACGGCAGTGTCAGTATCAAAAGCTTGAGTGACTTAGGTGACGATGTTCTTTCACATATTCATTCGTTTCTTTCATTAAAGTAAGCTATTTCGACAGCTTATTATCCAAGAGATGGCAATATTTGTGGACAACAATCGCCAACCAAACTTGATTTCACCCAAACAACTCAAAGCATAGAGATTGGCAATATTCGTTCGTTCTTGAGAACTTGCATATAAATGCAGATGAAAGAGGCATTTCAGCATGTCGTTGTGTCAAGTTTCTAAGCAGGACAAGGACAAGTATGTCGAACAGGTGTCCAGGAGGGAGAGTGGAGGGTCTTGTAGTTGATCTTGCGCTTCAAGCAATATTTGGAAAAAAAGGCATCTGGGATATTGACAATTGTTTTTTTATGATCCCTTGTTAAAAACCAGTTTAAAACTGTTAATTACCCTTTAATATAAGACATCAATTTATTACCCATTTAAGTCAAATGGAGTATACCCGCTTCAGCCATAATGTGGATGTTACAATGGCCCAAAATCTGAACTGAAGATTATCCCCCCCAAAAGAAAAATCTAAACTGGACATCGCTTGTCTTTCGAGGAACCCCCGCTTCAGCCATTCTAGTAGTGACCCATCCTTCCCTGTTAGGCGGTAACGATTCTTCAACGAAAAAACCTTTTTTTTTTTGGAGTGTAGAATGCTCGTATTCCGTTACTACATCATTTCCAGCTTCGATTTTATTGACTGAACTGGCCATGGCAACCAGAGCTCGGAGGCTAGTCGCCTCTTCAGTCCTTTATCTCAACCGTATGAAAAGAGCTTAATTTCCAGTCACCTTGCCTATCGCTCTGCATCTCTCTGTTACTCGTCGTCACTTTTTCATTGCTTCGCCCAAACAATCTGGGCCTTTTCAGTCATCGGGTAAATCTTCACTGACCCCAATTCATTTGCTTTCCCCTTGTCGGGGAGCTGAAGTCAAAGTATCTGCTTAGTTGTGAAATATCGTCCGATATTTAGTGAGCACCACTTGGTTGCGCATCTATTTTATTAATTCCGGCTTTCGGTTATCTTGCTTTTCAAGATTAGGGGATGGTTCTGGACCTTGTTCTGACAAGTTTCACAAATGGAATAATGGAGGGGGCACTATGCACCAATCGGCTTCCATAGATTCATCTGCGGTCGTAGAGATTGGCGCGGTTGTTCATTCAAAAGCAGTTGTTGGAGCAGATGTTCATATAGGGTCTGGAACGATTGTTGGGCCCTATGTTATCATTGGCCATTCAACAAAAATAGGGTACCATTTAAATGTTTTCCCCGTTCTTTAACAATGTTTGTTAGTTTTACGCATATTTCCGTGTAAAAGGTTTCAAATTGCTGTTGAACTCTCAACTTCATGTATTCTGCTTAAATATGTAAAAGCTTTTAGCTGATCATTGATAACAAACAGGACGCCTGTTCTGAGAGTAGAGGATTACAATTGCAAAAGCTTTTACTGCGAGGGAATTGCAGGTGAAGGCTTGGTCCATAAACATACGCTGATTTAGAAAGTAGAAACTGACTTTCAAATATGTTGTATTGAGTGTAAACTACATCTGATATTGTAATATACGCTGTGGTAGTTTGAAATATATAGGTGTGGGTTATCTATGATCAAATTTGAGAGATAGCCCATCAATGATTTCATGAGCACGGGACTTGATATCAAGTTTGCTCTGTATTTAGAGTATTTGATGGTGATTAGTAATGAGTTGTCTGCACTGAGTGGCTAACCTTTTGGTTATTGCCAAAGACGGTTAGAAAATAATTTTACTTGCTATTGGTGTTAGCCTTCATCATTTTAGCATTGATATGTTGTGCATGCTTTGTAATACATGCTATGTTTATCATTTGAATGTACATATCATTAGATTAAATTCTGCCAAATGTCTCTAATTTTGAATTTGTGCTCATGCAGCTTTAATTAAACCACTGTTCTTTTCCAGGTACAATGTTGCTCTAAGTAATTGCCGGGTGGGTGAATTGTGTGTAGTCCACAATGGAGTCTGCGTTGGTCAAGATGATAAGCTAGACAGCTACTTTTGCTTGTTTTCTAGACTTTTATATACTTTAATAAAGAAAAGAATTCCTATCATTAACTCACTACATAGCCTGAAGCAAGTACAGGAATAGTAAGGCCATGAGTCTTACCTTTTGTTCCTTAATATGAATACCATTGAATAGCTTATCTTTGTGCCTTTAAATCAACTAATTTGATACTGGAAATGTCTTTCATGGAATTCATTCTTTTGTGATAGGCTTATTGTAATTGTTGCAGGATTTGGATTTTATGTAGATGGCAGTGGTAATATGATAAAGAAGCCTCAGGTTGGTAATCTTTCTTCATTTACTTTAATGCCAAACTCTACTTTGTTGTCTTCTTTCAACTTTCTTCTTTGCCACATGCACTACCCTTAGGATCGTGAAAATGGTGCTTAGTTGCTGCAAACAAATGCACAATCTCAGGGATCTTTATATGTTTCCGTGATGTTTTGTCATGTTATATGGGCATATGTAATTTGAAATTGCTTTCTTTTGGTTTGGATTAGTTGTAATTGCATTCCTTGCTTAAACATGTAGATGTTGAATGTCATAATAGGGGCACATGTGGAGATTGGTGCGAATACGTGCATTGATCGGGGCAGGTAAGGAGTTTGATTGCTTCATGCTTTTCTTTATTTTCAAATATATATTTTCTAGTTTGATTTTCTTTTGGGATTTATGAGCTTTAAAAGACTCTATATTTATGCTGCTGACTAATTAATTATGCAGTTGGAGAGATACAATCGTTGGGGATTATACAAAGTTGGATAATTTAATTCAGGTTAGCATTTAATGTTTGTATAATTAAGCATACCATTACTGGGATTTGTTTTTCTGTCTGTCCTAATTGTTTTTACAGATTGGTCATAATGTAGTTATTGGGAAGTATTGTATGATTTGTGGGCAAGTAGGGATTGCGGGCTCAGCAACGTATGTTATCAATATCATAACTCCTTTTCTTGAGATCATTTTTTTTTTCTGAATATCAGATTGATATTTATGGTCAAATGCATATTCAAAATATATTATTCATGCTAAAGCTTTTAAATTTTTCAAGAGCTGCAACTTTGTCTGATATGCTACCCTTCAGCATAGGTGATTACGTGACTATGGGGGGAAGAGTAGCTGTGCGAGATCATGTTTCCATTGTATCAAAGGTATTTATTTACTTCTCTAATCTTGCAAGGTTTTAGCCTTTTGTGGCCTCGGTGCCTATAGGATAGGTAGTGAATGTATAATAAATGGACTTGCTGAGTGCATGTTATGAGACAGATAATGCTGAACTAGATTTAGAAAAGGCTGCATTTTTGTTTCTCTAATGGTGCAAAATTAAGAACAGGCTTGAAAAACATTGGAGATATATTGATATATCGGTTAATCTGAAGTTCTCGATCCCCTTGATATATTTTGTCTCTTGGAAGTTAAGGGGAAATTGTTTGCAGCATAGCTGATTTCCAGAACGACTCAGAAATGATAATTGTTTACTTGCTGTATTACCTATTATTGATAAACAGCAAAATCTGTCTGAATGTAAAAATATCTTTTGCTATGGTACCCCCTTTATTTTTCCTGAAAACTGGAAATCGGGGTTGAGGAGATATCTGATCATCAATACTATGCCACTTGCAGGTTCGGCTTGCAGCGACTAGTTGTGTCACCAAGGATATCCTGGAGCCTGGGGATTATGGCGGCTTCCCTGCTGTAAGGATTTTATTCTGTTCTTTCACCTTTTGTTTTTTCTGTCAAAATATTAGGTCATTGTTGTCCTAGATATGATTAATTTTATTGTTGGACATACTCTTTTGTCAGATCAATTCTTAAATTACCTCCTCTGTGTTGCCTTGCAGGTTCCCATACACAAATGGCGGAGACAGATTGTTAGCAGCGGTAGGACTCCAGGGAAATAGAACCCTTCTTAAAGTCAACTAGATTTATTACGGTAGGAATTATTCAGTCTTAGGCTAAATTCAAGCATTTGGCTCAGGTGGCAACTTCGACGCCATAATTTTTTTAATCATCTAGCAGTACAGAACTGTTAAATAAAAATAATCTAAAACTAATGAACCTCTCCCTTCTATGCAATTGATATTGGTTTTCATTCTGTATTATCTTGTTCTTGATGTGACTTTCAAAGCACTGTTTCTACTTTGAAACGCCTGATACTTTCATGGTTCATCAAGTTCCATTTCTAATTCTTGAGCTTGTTAACATGGCTGGTTGACACAACAGCAGCAACAGCTACGGAAAAACTTCAGAAATGAAGCGTAAAACACCCGGATTCATGGGTTTAACAAAGAAACATAATTGTTTAACCTAAGATCAATTCTAATCACGATATATTACAAAGTGTTTCCAATCCACAAATACTATTCAGACCCACAAAAAAATCCGCAAACACTATGACCTAGAGGGTGAGCACACACATTATGGATTGGTGCATGTGCTATTAGGAATGAATGAGAAATCTACACGCGCGCACACAGAGACAGAGACACAGATAGGACTTGTGATCAATGCTTTGTTTTGAATCTTGCCGTTTTCTTGGAGGGACTCTTGATGGGATACTTTTTCTTCTTACCTGAAAGCTTCCCATCAGGACCAATAGGGAGAGTACCATGCAGGTTCACCCCATGAAACTTACTCTTAATTCCCCATTTCTTGTATCGAAACCTGGTCATCAAAGCGGCCTGCAACTCAGCCGTGGCGTTCGAAATCGCATTGACTACGGGTTTCAAAGCTCCATGGTTGGCATCGGCACTTTGAAACATGCTATTGGTCTTACCAGCTCTTTGATGAAAGGAACCTATGGTTGATTGTGCCACCTGATTTTCCCCATATAGGAAACTCAAAGTTTTGTCATCAAAGAAAATGCTAGACTCCTTGTTTGGGTTGTCAATCTGAAGGTCGTAAGTGATGGTGCCGTTCTGAGCAGAGGACTGTGGGATGGAGATGAAATCGATGGAGTAGGAGGGAGGTTTGGGTCTTGGGATAGCCATAGGATGAGAGCAAGAAGACCCAAGAGGCCTATAAATTGGAGTAGCCAGACGTAGAAGTTCTTTGGTTCGCACATTATCTAATGCTCAAAACTTAGAGCTCAAATGGGGTGGGAACAGTTTTGAGAGGATTCATCTGCTTTATATATCAGCATGTTTGGCAAGCTCTTCCCCCAAATCATGGTTTGGGGTCCAGAAGCACTTCTGGACAGCTTGCCAAACAAATCTGGTGAATTTCAGGAATTGATTTGGATTTTAAGTATTTAAAGATATTTGGGTTAAACATACTTTTGGTCCTTATAGTTTACCTCAATTTGGGTTTTGGTCCCTGAAGTGTAAAAGTGATGGTTTTGATCCCTCAAGTTTACTCTGTATAAAACTGTTAATCTCTATAGTTTTAAAAGGACATGTACTTTTAATCAATTTTGCTTTTAATCCCTATACTTTGAACAAATTTCGGTTTTAATCCTTATATTTTGAATGGATTTTTATTTTGATCCATAAATTTAACTGTATCAATGAATTCAATCAAACATTCAAGTCTCTAAAACTACAAAGATAAGTCATACAACAATTTTTTTTCATATTATATTATGCAGTTATTAAGTAATTTCACTGTAATTAATGGAGTTAGTGATACATAAGTAAAATTAACAGTATTAACATTATGTGTAGGTCCTTTTAAAACTATAGGAACTAATAGTTTTGGATAGAATGAACTTAAGGGACTAAAACCATAACTTTTAAATTTCATGAACCAAAAACCAAATCAGGGTAAACTGTAGGATCAAAAGTAGGTTTAACCCAAGATATTTTCTTGAGATTTTCTCAAAAAAATTTGCTAACTATTTTACCATAATTTTTATGATATTTTATTCATCATTAGTATGTATCGAAGCAATAAAGAAATTAAAATGCAAAACCTTTGTATTAAAACACTTATTTTATTATTATTTGAAATTAAAATGCAGATTCCATTATTTTTTTTATAAAAGCAACAAAAACTTTCCAAGACATATCAGTGACTTTATAATTTTTTGTTTTGCACTTTTAATCTCTCAAATTTAAGAAATTAATATTTTAATTAAGATGCCAAAATCATTATTTTTAAATTTAAGGAAATAAAATTAAATTTAGCGCAAACTAAGAGACTAAAGATTAAATATTAACCTTTTGTTTTTAGTTAACTCTTCTCATACGCACAAACCCTTCACTTCGCCGTCCACTCCTAATTCCCCTCAAGCAACCAGATGGCGAGTGGAGGCGACAATTCCTTACTGCCCCAAGAGATGATCATCAACATCGTCAATTATGAAATGAGCTTGGCCTTGCTCTAAATTATGGCCATTTCTACAATATTCCATGTTTCTGTTGTCTCTAATACATAAATTATTTGGACACTCTGGTTTTATCTATAATTCTTGAAGCCCTTTTGATTTGTGATCCTGAATAAAAAAATTCAATAATAGTTGTTTAACCTTTATTTTGGCCTTCTACGTTCCATCCTATGTTCAATTTTTATAGATAATATATATTAATTTTGTTGGGTTTTGTTGGCCACATAAAGCATCTTTCTTTCTCATTTTTTTAATCTAATGGAGCAATAGAATTACTACACAGCACAAGAGAGTGAAATAAAAAAGTTTTTGCTTTATGATCAATTCCAAGCTTCATGATAACAATGCGAATATAGACTTATATCGGATTAAAATCTGTGTTACTGTGGCATTGTATAGGGTGATAGACATGAATTCAGAGCTGCCACTGTTAACGGAACTTTGTGTTGGTTAGAGTTAATTAGTAGGAGAAGATAAGCGTCTTATGCCGATTTCATTTGACATAGCAATGGAAGAGTTCATACTGATTCAAATAACTTGTAATAACAAATTAAACTTACTATTTGTTTTATTGTGAAGATGATCTTGTAAGCTTTAAATCTTGTGTCATGAATTTATGGGAATGTAGGAGGGTAATAATGCATATGGGAAGAGTTGGAGCTAGATGGAGAAATATAGCATTGGAACTATTTCATGTCGGTTGTATATGATCCTTGGTGCCACTTAACTTTGTTATCTCTAGAACAGAGAAATTTAGTAATAGGTGTTTCTAACTTCCTTAACATTACAAGTCGTCAAATGTTTAATTTTCATTAGGATATGTATATTTGCTGCTATAGAAACTATTTGGGATTTTTTGACCATTCATTTTGTAGGTTTTATGTTTACAGCTTCTTGTTTCAATTGAATATGCAAGACAAAGCTACAAACGCTTTCTTCCAAGATATTAGTTACTTCTTGAATGATGCTGATGTCAATGGATGGGTGATGATAAAATAAAAAGAGTATAGAAATAAATATAAGCGGTATAAAAATGAATAAAATATTCTTAACGTTGGTAAGAACCAATCCCCAATAAATGGTATTTTAATTATGCAGACAGTCTTGTATACAGTTGTGTTTGTTTGCAACATGCTTTTTTATGTTCGAATAGCCTTCACAAATGCTGATTTTTTAGTTGTCTATATATAACCCTTGATTGAGATATTCATTGCCAAATGTTTCAATGACGATTCTTTCAGTTTTATATTGCAATATGCATAATAGAAAATAGAAAATTAGAATGTTCCTGCGTTTTAATTCTATCCATTCACATATGTCAGCAAGGTTGGATCTAGTAAAATATGGTAAACTAATTCATTAAATTTTTATTAGGAGAACTGTCCAGCTGATTCTGTTCAATTTGAATGGAACACAAATTTTAGTACTTAAAATGCAGTGAAGAAGAATCCATTATTTTTTATAAAATCAGCAAAATCTTTTTAAGGAAACGGAACAATACTTTGATTCTTGCTCTCATCTATTCATGCATTCAAAACATAATGTTATCGCTCGCTTTTCATGTGTAGACTAAAAATGAATTTCCAAAGCACATCAACAAACTTCAGAATTTTTTATTTAACCCTTATCGTACACAAAAACATATAAATATATATATATATGATAAAATACGATGCCGTTAGTTGTTGCCTATTTCCTTTCTAAGATTACAAAACACAATCGTCGCCTAATTCTTCTTCACTCTGCTGTTCATCCCAAGAATGCGAATTCGTAATCCCTAATTCCCTTCAGATGGAGAGTAGAAGAGACAAACCCTTTCTTCCATTAGAGATTATCATCGACATTCTCAAAAGGCTTCCTGTCAAATCCATAGTTCGATTTCAATGTGTGTCAAGAATGGAAAAATCTCTTGAAAACCCAATCTTTCATCGTTGAACATTTCCACCACTATCTGATCGCAGAAATCCTTTTCTCCTACTCCATGAATGGAATCGCGAAGATCTGCATTTTTCCTTGCGTTTGCTTAATCATAAGATGGAAACCGTTCAAGTTCTTAGCATACCATCGATTGATTGCTTTAGATATAGATGGACAATTAGTGGTTCCTGCAATGGCTTGCTTTGTGTCGAAATATATCTTGATCATTGTTGTTCTCTTTGGCTGTGGAACCCAATGATCAGAGAGGTCAGAGAAATACCCCTAACAACCAATGATTGTTATGGCATGTGCACATATGGATTTGGGTTCAGCAGAATTGCTAATGATTAAAAGATAGTGAGATTTTATCATCAAGAATTGCCTATACCGAAGCAAGGTGAATCGTATCTGGCCTCTCCACTCATGGGGTGGAAGTGTATTCACTAAGCACAGATTCATGGAAGCAATTGAAATTTGGAGATTTACATAACACAAATATTATATCAATAGAAGTTGGTGTTGATGGAACTATGTTTTGTTTAGGATTAGAGGATTCTTCATTTCCCGTGCTAGTTTCTTTCGACATAGCGACGGAAGTGTTTACATTAACAGGGACTCCAATACCATCTGTACATCGTGTTTTTTTCACTACTATTGGTGTGTACCAGAAAAAATTGGCCCTATTTAATCATCGGCCTCTCACGAATGATCTCATTCCATGGATATGCGGGTGATGGAGAAGGTTGCTAACGAATCTGGGATAAGTTTGATTTGTACTGAAGAATATTATAGCGTTGACCTATTTTCATGTGATTCAAAACCATTATGTATTTGGAGGAATGAATTAATAGTCTGTGAAGAATGTGAAGCGGAAGTCGAGGGTAAGCCAAAGTACTCTCTTAAGCTGTTCAATCTAGCTACTAAGAAATTGAAGGAGTTCCACAACGTTTCATCTGCCTATGACTCTTGTTCTGCTTTCAATTATAAGGAGAGCCTTGTATCTGTTTCTGTTAGCAACAACCAGGTTCAATAGCCTTGTTCTCAAATATGATCATTTCTCCATTCTAGATTTCTTTTGTCTCTCTGTTTTTTTGCCCATTTTGGTTGTATCAATAATCCTTGAAGCCCCTTAATTAGATCTGTGACCTGCAATGAAGAAATTCATTACTAGTTTTATTTCAAACCTTTATTTTAGCTTTCTATTTCAGGATATGTTCAATTCTCATGGGCGACTATCTTGCTTAGTTGTTACAACATAAATTGTTTGGATTTTGTTAGTTAGTGAAGATACTTTAACTGTATGTTCTCTTTTTCAGTTTGTTGAATGTTCAATTTTCATTGAATAAAAAAAAGAGTTCAATTTTCAACAGTATATATTTATGAATATGAAGTTTGGTAAAAGGTTGCTTACTTTTCGAAAGTCTGTTTCTTATTTTTCAAACATCAGGCAATGCATATATTTTGTACTGTATTTTTTAAAACAAAACTGATTTGGTGACCACCAGAGGATGTGAAAGGGTAAGATCACAGCTAAATTCAAATCACCATTGAGATGATGATATAAATTTAACCATTCCTTAGTCCAATAAGAAATATCCCAATCAAGATTAGTATCAATTCTAATAATACTCAAACAACAAAACCAACAATAAAGGAAAAGATGTTCTAAAGATTCAATATACATATATACTAGGGTTAAGATGCAATTTTAGCAACTGAGTTTATTTATGAGGAGCGTATAATTAAATTTTAAACATATAAAAGTAGACATAATCTTTTAAAAATAAATTTTTTTTAGCAATTATGCTAAATCAACCTAAAAGTTCGTTATATAGTTAGAGGGAAAACAAATGGGTCCCAAATTAAATAAAAGATGAACGTTTAGATCAATTAAATAGAATTGGTAAAACTACTCCATTTTTAAAAGATTGTGTTTACTTTTGCACCATTCAAAATGTAATTGTGCCAAATGCTCCTAGTAAAAAATTTGATTGTTAAAATTGTACCTTAACCCTATATGTTATTTGGGTTTTTTGTGTAGTTGACAAACTAAGGTTCTATTTATGAGGGAAGTAAGTATTTGATCTCTTATTACCTTTCATCTATAGAAAAGAAAATTGTTTGCCTCGTTGTATCATTTGTTTTCCAAACATTTCAAAGCAACCAAACAAGGTGGTCACCATCAAGTGAAAAATGCCTTCTTCCCTCAAATAAGAAAATGGAACTGAAAGATGACTCGGCCATTTTTCAGTAAACGACATGATAAAATAGATGTAAAAAATATTCCATATATAAAACCTTTTCAATGTTATGAAACGTAAATCTTTTGCCTTATTTCTTATAATTATTCCCCCGCCCCCTCATCCTCTGAGAATTGAGACTCTCTTGCAAAGCTCAATAATTTTTTTACCCTCACCTTTTCATGCACTTCAAACTTAATTTTATCTCCCACGGTTTTGTGCCTATAAAAAGCATTTCTTCTCATTGTAAATGTAAAATCTTTTTATCTAATTCGCTCATTACAAAATTATGTTAATTATTCGAAAAAAATACACTGGTCTTTTTAAAATAAACTTACTATTTAACTCCTATATTTGAGATCAGATGAATTCAAGTACCGATTCTTTTGCTATGTTCTTTCACTTCTTCAAAGCATATAACAAAAATGGGTCCCTTTCTCTCCACATCGGACCAATTATCTTCGAACATATGCTCTTCATCACATTGCTATCGTAATTTCTTTTATTCTTTTGTTTAATGCTTCTTTTTAGTTTCATAGTGTGGCAAAAGATCAATGTTATCCGATAAATTTTGCGGCAGCAATAAAGAATGATCGTCGACCTTCCTAACACTAGCTACAAAATTTTCTTTAGATGCATAATTTAATGAAAAGCACATTAATTACAAGAAAGTTTCACCTTGAAAACATTTCAAGGATATATGAAACAACTTAATAAAATTTCCCCCCTTACCCCTTCATGCATATAGAATGTTATTCCTTGTCATTTTTTTTCCCTCTCACCCTTTCACGCATACAAAATGTTATTCTTTGTAATTTTTCTCTCTCACCCTTTCACGCATATAAATTGTTATTCCTTTCGTCAAATCTTTCACTCCTCTCCTACATATTCGATTCCATGTATGTTTTAAAAATTATATTTTAAATTAGATGAAAAATTCCGTACATAAAAAAACCTTTCAAGGCTATGAAACGTAAATCTTTTGCTTTGTTTAATCATTTTCTATATATCCATTATTATTTGACCTCTCTCCTTTCATCTATATAAAAAGGTGATCCTTTTCCCTTGTTCTTTCATTCCTTTCTCACCATTTCAAAACAGAGCAAAAAGCAAAGTGCAAATGCTTTCTCATGAGAGTCCCCTTCTTCCCTCAAGCAAGGGAATGGAAATGAAAAATGAGAGAGCTACTTTACCACAAGAAGTCATCGTAGAAATTCTCAAAAGGCTTCCTGTAAAACCCCTACTTCGATTTCGATCCGTATGCAAACTTTGGAACAATCTCATAAAATCCCCATCTTTCATCTCTACCCACCTCCACTACTCAGCTCACAAAAATCCTTTTCTCCTTATTATCGGCGGACACAATAATTCTCACTTCTTACTTTCACTTGATGATTCCAACATGAAAATTAATGCCGATATGCCATTCTGGGAACCCTTGAATGATCCCACAAAGTATGTTGTGGAACTTTTTGCTTCCTGCAATGGCTTGTTATTTGTGGAACGAAAATATGTTGGCAGTATTGATGATGATTATGATTTTTATAATATATCTTTCCATTCTAATTTGCTATGGAACCCAGCTACTAAAGAGGTCAGGCTACTTCCCGACCCAATAACTTTTTCCTCAAGCAATCTAAATTTTGGATTTGGGTTCAGTCATGTTCTTAATGATTATAAGATAGTGAGACTTTATAAAAGTAGAAGGAATCAAATCTATGTGGAGGAACATGGTGTTTATGATGTGTCCGTGTATTCATTAAGACGAGGATCATGGACGGAAGTAGAATCTGGGGTTTTAAAGGGAGTTAGGCATCTTACATATTTTCCAGCTGTCATTTGCAACGAAACTATGTTCTGGTTAGGGGTGGTGGATGAGCATGATCGCCATATGGTAGTTGCATTTGACATGGCAATGGAAGTATTTTCGTTGATACCAATACCTTCTTCAATCACCCCTCGTTTAGATTTAGATTCAAAGCTTAGTGTGTATGAGAACAAACTTGCTATGTTTTGGGGTCCTTATAAGATTGGAAACGCTCATGATTCATATTTCATTGATTTGTGGGTGATGGAGGAAAGCTACAGTACTGTGTCTGGGAAGAGTTGGAGTTGGACTAAGAAATTCAGTATTTGTCCAACATCAAATGGATTATATCCCATATGTGTTTTGAAGAATTGAATTGTCTGCATCAATATGACATGTGGTCATCATGAAATTCCCGAATGGTTCAGTGGAAGTGAGGGTTTTGTCAAGTACCGGACAACCTGTTGCCTATCTTTATTCAATCTCATTACTGAAGAATGGACGATGTCCCACAGCTTTACAAATCAAGTTTGTCGTAAGAACAATATTTTCAATTATGCAGAGAGCCTTGTTTCTTTGCGAGATCATATCCACGTTAATGAAGAGGTTTAGAAGTATGCTTCTGTTGTTTTTGTTCAGTGGGTGAGAGTTATATGAATTTGTAACTCTCCAATCCAATACCCCTTGTTAATGATCTTCTTGTCTTTCACATCATATATATATGAAAGGTTTCAGTATTTATTAGAGGGATCAAAAGTAATAATTATAATTTATGTCTATGTAAGTACTTGTCTTGAACAATAATGGCATGAGGCCACCAATCTTTCACCACTCCAGGAGGGCGAAACAACATAAATACGTATCTCTTCTTTCTCTGTTATAAACATCTTAGAGTGAATGCCCATAACCCCCAACTCTTAGAATTCATTATGCTTAATGTCACAACCTTGAAACCTCCCAATGAATGCTTTGTAAGGAGTTTCTTATTGTTAATGCAATTAAGTTTTCCTTTACTCCTTTGTAACCATTAGCTTCTTATACTTAATAGTTGGAGTTCTATAAATAGAGGCAATGTATATGGAGTTGGAACTAAGAATTACATATGAATGAGAAATGCTCATTTGCTCTCTTCTCCAATTTCTTGTCTTGTCTTGTTTTCTATGCTCTAAGTTTTTTATTTTATAACACGTTATCAACACGATACTTTATCGGATAAATTCTTCGCATATTATTGATTCTTGTAGATTTTTGTTTGTTGCATAATGTCATCTAGATTGTGTGGTATGTAAGGTTTTTTTTCCTTAGAGTTACTTTAGCAACTCCCTCTACTTTCTCTTACTACATCTTTGATTTAGTTACTCTTAATCAATCTGGGATAATCTGATGAGCCACTGTATAGAATTAGTTGATTCTTTTACTAGATGATTTAAACACCGGATTCCATGGCTAGGATTGGAGATTGTTATTATTATTCTTTTTTATTTCAATTTTCTTACAAATTATTTGATATTATTGATATTATTTTTGTTTTGGCCTGAAGCCATATTGCTATAATATATTTTGAAAATATGACATGAAGTTATATGGCCAGAAGCTATATTCCTTTTCAATCTTGAAATTATATAACCAGAAGTTATATCAAATGGCCAGAAGCCATATATCTTTTTTTATCTGACAATATAACCAGAAGCTATATTCATTTAATTCTTTATTATATGACCAGAAGCCATATACTTTTGTTGGATGGTTAGAAGTCACATGATTTATTTATCCTGAAGATAAATGACTAAAAATTATATAATACTGACTTCTTATCATTGGCCTGAAGCCATATGATTTTAATTTTTGTTATAATATTTTACTTTATATTATTTTTTATCTTTTTGAATTTTATTTAATTATCATTCGTATTATTATATTTGCATTGTTACATTTTATGCTATTTTTTATTTTATTCATTGTTATTTATTTATTTACTGTTATTACAGTAAACCAGAAGTTTACTGATCAAAACAAATTTATTGTTGGCATGACTTGTTTGATCATTCAAATCATATATAAGATGCAACATATATTCAAAAATTATGAACTAATATCTATTGAAGAACCAGAAGATTCTTCATGAATAGCCAACATATTATATAGTTCAAAAGTTATTATGTGCTACTTGTTCTCAATAGAATATGGATCATGAGAAGATCATTAGTTATGATTTGAAATATATCTCTACATTTCTGGAAATATATTGCACTCATATGGGCCCATTCAAAAAGTATGTAAACCATACACGTATTCAATAAATTTGATAGATGCATCTACAAGATGGTTACATATGTGATCATTATTAGCTTGCAGCCTGAAGTTTGCAAGATTGTTTGAATAAATCATTATGATGATGAGTGCACAATTTTCAGATTGTACGACCCATAAATCATTTGTTAAAGCCTCTGTGTATTGCTTGATCAATATTTATGAGAACAAGATTTCTACTTCAGTGTTGGCATATTTGATTTAATATATTGCAGCACTTATATACAACAAACCAACGAAATTCTCCCTGTAAAATTGGCTTTTGGTCAGGAGCCAGATATTTTCCATCTCCAAGGTTTGAATATGCAATGCTTGTTCTTATTAATCCATCATAATGCACATAGATGGAAAGTTGAGATAAATGTTGGGCAAGATTCTCCTCCTTGTTTGTCGCTAAATGAAACAAAATGGTGTTTCTAAAAAAAACAAATGGATTTATGAGATTTGTACTGCATTATTGGTTAATTGTCATTTGACAAAGTTTTTCCACATGAGGGGGAGAAATTGAGTGGTTGGAAAAGAAAATACATTGAATGCATTATTAATATCAAATGTAGATCCTCAAAAATAATAGTATGAACCAGAAGTTCATCGAATATTACATTCATGATATATATATCTGTCAGATTCAATTACTGACCTAAATGAGAATTACTAATTCTCATATTCCAGCTAAAAAATGCTCAAATTAATATAAATAAGAATTAGACATGCCTGAAGCATGGAAAATCAATAGGTTCCAAATATAATACTTTGGATAAAAAGGAGCATATTATTAAAATGATCATATTGAGGAGGCTGGCACTCCAGAAGAGGCTAAGACATAACTAATTACAAAAATCTCAAGAGAGGTTCAGGTACCTGAAGAGTAATATTGAGATTTTGATAAGTTATGTCACAATGAGAAAAATAGAACCAAAAAGGATACAGTTGTCAACAACAGTTTTGATAATAATATCACGTGATCAAATGAGGATCTTCCACATAAATCTATCAAGCAAAATAGACAGGAAAGTGATTGGCCATGATCAGAAGTGAAAGGTAAAGATGCAGTAAAAATATGATTATGCTATTTTGATGTGAGAATTATGGACCTGCAATTCAAACACATGAAATACAAATATATTATATGATATGTGAACATTTATGTGAAAACAAAGGTTTTCATAGTGTTATGATAATTGTGATGATATATAAGGTATATTATTTGGTGGTGGATAAAAAATAATCACTAGTTTAATAGAATATATGAAAAATATACGTCTGTTGAAAATTATTAAAGTTTATGCATATGGTTCATTGGAAAGTGAAATATGCATTAGAATGCTGGAAGGATATATAATGCCGAAGCATGTCTGAGAAAATCCAGAAATATATTTTAGCATATAATTTGATGATAATGGATCTGTGTAGTTCAGATGGAAAACAAATCAACCATTTGAAAAATCATCGATGACAATCACATTTTTAATGAGTGATATTGCCATCAGAGAGTGATATTGTCATCCGGGGGAGTGAAAATCATGTTGTACTTGTAACATCCTGAGGTATTGTCCCTGTTTAGCCGCCCGTAGGCACAGGGTTTTGTCCTTTTGGGATCCCATAGTCACTCAAAAGGCGCCTCGGATGTCAAAAGACATGCCTCGACTACATATATGGCCTTCACTTTGGACAAGTATAACCAATGTGGGACTTGAGCGCACCCTGCCTACTGCATCTCCCTTCACCCACTCTGGGGTCCCTCAAGGTGTTAGGTCCCTAGCAGCGCTTGGTGTTACACTCTCCCCACCAACGGAAAGAGCCGTCCTCGGCTCTGATACCATAATGTGACATCCTGAGGTATTGTCCCTGTTTAGCCGCCCGTAGACACAGGGTTTTATCCTTTTGGGATCCCATAGTCACCCAAAAGGCGCCTCGGATGTCAAAGGTCACACTTTGACTACATATATGGCCTTCACTTTGGACGAGTCTAATCGATGTGGGACTTTAGTGCACCCTGTCTACTGCGTCTCCCTTCCCCCTTCACCCACTCCGGGGCCCCTCAGGGTGTTAGGTCGCTAGCAGCGCTTGGTGTTACAGTACTCTTTTCCTTAACTAAGGTTTTATCCCACAGGGTTTTCCTGGTAAGCTTTTTAACGAGGCAGCTTCAATATATATTGTGTACTCTTTTTTCTTCACTAGATTTTTGTCCTATTGGGTTTTTCCTTGTAAGGTTTTAATGAGGTACAATATTTGTTATGGACATTTAAGGGGGAGTGTTATAAACATCTTAGAGTGAATGCCTATAACCCCCAACTCTTAGAATTCCTTATGTTTAATGTCACAACCTTGAAACCTCCCAATGAATACTTTGTGAGGAGTTTCTTATTGTTAATGCAATTAAGTTTTCCTTTACTCCTTTGTAACCATTAGCTTCTTATACTTAATGGTTGGAGACCTATAAATAGAGGCAATGCATATGGAGTTGGAAACAAGAATTACATATGAATGAGAAATGCTCCTTTGCTCTCTTCTTCAATTTCTTATCTTGTCTTGTTTTCTATGCTCTAGTTTTTCTATTTTATAACATTCTCGAAGCTTTTTAATGTTTTTGTTTTTGTTTCAACAATGTTTAACTTGTCCAGCGAAACTGAATTTATTACCCATAATCTCTTTCAATCTCCATTTCCACTCACATATAAAAAAAAGTAAATAATATATAAAATATAAATCAAAATAAAATATAGGAAAGTTAAATAACTGGAAGTACTTTTGATATTTTGAAGATATTAAATTACTAATTTTACTAATCAATACATTAACGTCAATATTAATCTCCAATATTGCCAAAGATGAGGAAAGCTCACAATGCAAAGGTTCAAAGAAAATATATATTTGTCACCAGACACCATCCAAACCCAGAAAATGGAGAGGACAAACATTTTCCATACAAAATTTTACTTTTCGCAAATGAAAGGCCATTCTATGATGGTTTTAAAGAGTATAATATTCTATTTGGACAACCTTTTCATGTATTCCAAGTAGCTTTGTGTTGTGTTCTTAATTCATTCTACCCTTTCATGTTTTTAAGCTTCATTTTAGCTGTCGATATTATCATCAAATGTTTCCTTCTCTCAGAAGAACAAGTCAATTAAGTTTATGTATATAACTTATAGCTAGCTGCTTTTTTTAAAATCAGAAGGGAAAGGTTAATTTTAGATCATTTAGATGTGGTTTAAACATTGTAAATTCTAAGTTTTCGATCAGGAATTATGCGAAATGGTTAACCTATGACCCCATGTTCATCTAGGGTTTTGTAGGCCCACCCTACCTTTTAGGCTTGTGTTATCTTGCAGCTCTCAAATGCCAGTAAAAGATACAATGCATGTTTGTCACAAGTTAGAAATAAAACTCCTTTTATTTACTTACTTTACTTCATAAACTGTAAATCACATTAAAAAAGTAACTTCCGCTACGGTTAATCCAAAATGTCTATATATATTTATTTAGCTTGCTATTTGGCAAGCATATGTTATTGATCGATGGATTTCTACACGTGATGTTTAGGGAAAAAAAAGGAGCTTCTTAATGGGTTTAGTGTAAGATTCGCCAATCTTTGATGGTTTGCCCCATCAAAAACCTTTTGATTGTGATTGTACATATGCAACAAAGGACGTTCTAATCTACCCAATTTAACGATCGTTATTGATATTTTTTACTTCCGTTTCATTTTAACTCGAGCATCAAAGGATGTCCCATATATAACTTCCGTTATCCCTTGATCACCAAAAGACAAAATAATCCGTAACTCATGAGAAGACTTAGCTAAAGGATTAGCGCAGTGATTAGCTCCCCACTAAGCAATCTTTACCTTTAACGCTCGTGAATTGATCTCACTTGCCAATTCCTTCCATTTCTCTTGATCTTCTCTGTTATGTTGCATACAGCTCCAAATGTTCTTCCAAATTTCGTCGTTGTCTTTGCAAGAAGAAAAGTGATTATTTATTTCATGTGAATGCTGTTAACAGATCAAAAGTGATGGTTTAATCAGTTACCTCTAAATAGACTTGGCCAGACTTCCTCAACCAAATGGAATATATTGCAGGCAACCTAAGGAGCAAAGAGGATACATTCTCCAGTGGAGGTCGATGTCTTATGAAGAAAAGGTAAGTAAATAAAGTCACGAATTTCTGAGTGATGTATAACTCCTAACTATAGTAGTCAAGGTTGGATCATCAATGAACAACAGATGTTATGAACATATTAGAGTCCAATTTTAATGAAATATATACTTGGAAAGATCGAATGAAAAATATCTGTTTGTTTGAAAATTTTATCAGCTAGCTAGAAAGATTTAATATGTTTTTGTATATAAAAAGTATCGTTACTTTAAAAAAAAATTATATATAGAAAATACCAATACTTAAATTCAAGTACTAACAATTAAAATTTTCATACAAAGTCATTTTCACCTATTTCCCCATGATCTTCGCATACTTGATTTATAAATAAAGTTATGATACAAGTCTTTGCTCTATATACTTGGAAATGGATTGAGGAACCCATGCATAAATACTAAATTTACTCATTTAAGTTTTATTTACAAAATTTTGGTTCCAAGCCAATCAAAGCATCTATTTTCCGGATATGATTGGTTTCATTTTATTTTATCATTGTTACTATAAATTTATCCACTTGTAGAATATGGCGGCATCCATATATTTCTACTAGGCCTTATTTGATGGGACTTTTTTATTATAACTTTAATGCCAAACGCTATGTGCACACATATACATGTTTTTAAATCTATTGCATTTATTAAGGACAGTTGAGATTAAATTATTGATTTGATTATGATTTAATTTGATATCCATATTATATTTGATTATACTTAATTAGATAATAGGGCTATCTATTTTATGGTTTTCCTATTTAGAAGATTATTTGTACTCTCATTCTTTAAGTTAAAATGTTAAGTTGAATGTCATTGTTGATATTAAATTGTCAATTGGATTTGATTATGATTTAATTTACTATCGATTTATATTTGATTAGATAATGTTAGATTTGATTAGATCATAGCCTATCTATTAATTTGTGGTTTGCCTATTTAAATATTTATTTATACTCTTATTTGTTAAGTTGAATATAATTTTTTCCTTCAATTTCTAGCATTGACAAAAATAAAACGAATAAAATTTTTAAACAATTTAAATGATGTAATTATTTTTCTATTAGTTTCAATGAAGATAGCTAAAAGTGATTTATATATGATTTAGTTTAGAGGTTGATACAAGGTTCAAACAATCGGACCGGACATTGAACCGGGTGAGACAGTGGTTCAAGGGTTGATGGTTCAGATCTGGTTCAAGCTGGAGTTAGACTGACTATATTAAAATAATATAATTTAATAGATTATATTTTATTTTTAAAAAAAGTAATAGATAAAACCTATAATATTATTTTATTTTACCCATGTTTTAAATTTTTAGAGTTTAATTAAATATCAGTGATAAAAAATTGAAATAAAATGAATTAATTTTATCTTATATCCTCATGCATAAATTTGTTTAAATAGAAAGCAAAAAATTAAAGACAAATTTTGTTACTATATTTTTTTAAAAAAATTAATGAACCACATCATCACACTCTGATTCCCCTTTTTTCATTTTTTAAAAAGGAGGTGAACCGGTTCGGCCGGTTTAACCTGTTCGAACCGGTTACCGGCTCAAATGGTCAACCGGACCAGATTAGTGGCCGGTTCACCAGTTTCCTGCCTAAAGCGACCGGTCTGGTTTTTTGAACCATGGGTTGATATTGATCCTAAATATAAGACTCTAATCTAATTGTCTCCTATGACATTTTTACACAAAGGTATTATATAGAGATCACATCACAATTAATCAATTTACATATCTTCCTAAATCCACTCAAATTAATTAAATAGCTCTAATGTTAAAGATTAGAGGGGCAATAGATTTTAGCCACTAAGCATAGCTTAAATTTCTAAATCTTCACAAAATCCAAAGCGTAACAAGCAAATGGCAATGGAAGGTTACGCTTCTAGATTAGAAACCCAATTAAATAAAAATTTCCATGGTTCAAAAAACCGGACCGGACCGGCCGGTTTAGGCCGAAAATCGGTGAACTGGCCACTAATCCGGTCCGGTTGACCATTTGAGCTGGTGACCGGTTCGAACCGGTTAAACCGGTCAAACTGGCCGAACCGGTTGAACGTTTCACCTCCTTTTTTAAAAAAAAAAAATTTAAAAGCTGGAAACAATGAAAAAAGGGAAATCAGAGTGTGATGATGTGGTTCATTAATTTTTTTAAAAAAATATGGTAACAAAATTAATCTTTAATTTTTTGTTTTCTATTTAAACAAATTTATACATAAGGATATAAGATAAAATTAATTCATTTTATCTCAATTTTTTATCACTGATATTTAATTAAACTTTAAAAATTTAAAACATGGGTAAAATAAAATAATATTATAGGTTTTATCTATTAATTTTCTTAAAAATAAAATATAATCTATTAAATTATTATTTTAATATAGCCGGTCTAACTTCGGTTTGAATCCGGTATGAACCATCAACCCTTGAACCACTGTCTCACTCAGTTTAATGTCCGGTCCGATTTTTTGAACCTTGGAAATCTCACAAACGCTTATTTTA
>QFDD01002146.1:0-26776 GCA_006871305.1 Vachellia collinsii | reverse complement strand
CATTTATGCACTGCAATTGTGGTTAATCCATCTTGATTTATTGGTTGTCAATGTTTGTTGATGATTAAAGATTGTGTTGGGATTCTGTGGTTGTTGATTTATAATCACAGGAGCTTATGCATCATTCATTCTCTTACATTCTAAGTGGTTTTTAACAATGAACTAAGTAGTGTTAAGTGGCTTGGATTCAAGTTAGTTTTCACTAGTTAAGTCATTGGACTCAAGTGATAGCTTGAGGTTTTCATATAGACTTAGAAAATTACGAACTCCCATAACATTTTGAGAGCAATGACAGCTGAGTTTCCATCACCAAGGGCCTATATACTCATATCTTTGATTTAATTCAACCATTCCATCGTTAAACCAAAAATACCAAAAAGATTTACTTCTTGCATTGTTTTGATTTTACATCAATGTTTACTTAAACCAAACCCTCTTTTTACACCAAAGTTAAGCATGGTTCCCATAACCAATTTAGACTAGGTTTATCAATAAACAACTCCTCGAGAAGAACGATTGGTTGCCATTATACTATATTATTTTGTGCAATCATTTTGTATCGAACCGGAGGGCGAAAATATTTATCGAATAGAGAAAAATTCACCATGAGTCATAAATGATAAATATCCTCAATTATATTGTGGATCCACATGGCATATTGAACAAAAATCTCAAATAAGGCCTCCGGCCTTCATCAATATAAATAAAATAATAACAAGTTTTAAGTACCTCGAAACAATAATATGACTTAGGCCCCACTATAACAATTTACAATCTATTAACCACATATACAAAAAGAGGGCTTTACTTAAACAGCTCGCAATCTATGCCTTTGACGCCTTCCCAAATGCTCTGGCACGGGAGCTCTCACCTGAAAAACATTTAGGGATAGTTCTAAACAGGGTTTTATCTCTTCTTACTTCCACTTTTCATATATTTGTTAAAAGGTCCAGCTGATTTTGATGTAGGTTCCAACTTATTTATCCTCCCATGATGTCTGGGCACCATTTGCACCACGTAAGCATTAGACTTTTTCCTGCAACGATCAAAACAAAAAATAAGAAGATAGATTTAGATTCATCTAGTTTAAGCTACTAATGCACAAAGAAAAATTGGGATAGATTATTTTTCTCATCCTTTCACGATATTTTCAAGAGATTTGGGGTTAAGAATCACTTTTAAGTTGGACATTTAATTAACACTTGCATTTTCATAATTCAATTTTAACACGAGATTCTTCGTGATTTATTGGCACTTCAAGCTAAAAAAAGCCTACTTAGTGCTAAAGATTAAAAAACCACAAGATGTCTTGAGAAACTTCTACCCAGAAGGCATTCCATGATGAACATTATTTCTCACAAATGGGACTATTTCATACCATAAAAAAATCAACTTGCTCGATCATTTGTATTGAAACTCTTTAACACAAGTAACTTTACCAAATAGTGTCTAGGTGCTAGTTACCTAGATCAAAACTATTCTATGTGTGTTGGCAACGTTGTGAATTCGATAGACCATTGCTTATAACTTTGACCATGAAGTTGGTGCCAAGGAGGCTAAAAGCTACAAATAGAACAAGCCTCTGCCAGCAGTTGAAAATGTTCTCCTCTGCTTAGAACAATCTTATACACAAACACTTAAGATACATTATGCAGAAGGCAATAAACAAAGAGAGATCAATGAAAGTGATCAAATAACAGCAATGATTCAGATTCACTCAAAGATTAAATAAAAGTTCATATATTATAACAACAATCAGTAGCGATGCGTTATCTTACTGGATGTAATGGAAGGGTTATATAGCGTCCGATCCTTTTTTTCAGCAATACCCACACTCTACCTCGTTGCATAAAATCTTGCGGGCATGCCTTGTCTATCTGCTGTTGTCAACAAAAAACGAAGTGAAACCACTACTAGTCCAGTCCATGGACAACACTTGAAGGGAACATACAATGATGCAAAACAATTGGGAAGAAAAAAAGCATAAAATTAAATGCACTAATAAGGGATGTATATCAAGTATGATAAGACTTATGATACATCAGTTAGAATATGGTGCACTGATATTGCAATATAAAATAGTCGCATTGCATCAAATGCAATCTAATACCAGCATGTTTACTCCTTTTTTTAACTAATGATACAACATAGGAATTTATTCAAACTGAATAAGAACAAAAAACTATATGCCTCGCTTAGGCCAACTCTCAACTGCAATGGGAATTTTAAGATAGCTGCAGCAATCACCAATTTCAGCGCTAGTAGGATACTCACATGCCTTGCTCAGGCCAATTCTCCTTCCTTCAGTCACTGTATTTTTTAAGTTCATGTAGACAGGGTATAGAACAATCCACTTCTTTATGTTGGGTGACTCTGCTTCCATTCTTCTCATTGAAATCTTTTGGTTCAAGGAGCAGGAGTGCCAAGGTTCGAGCACACGGCCTGATTGATGAGAATGAATTACTCACCATCAAGTCAAAATCCTCAATGGCTTCTTATTGAAAATTTTACAACACCGTTACCACAGACACAAGTTCGCCTACAGGGAGCAGAAAAATCAGTCAGGAACAACTATATTATAATAACCTTCCTTTCTTCCTGAAGGATATTTGGGCGTACCTGAAATCCATTGATTCATTGAATACCCACACAAAAACCGGAGCACCAATGCGGACTCCGATTACGTTACACAACAAATACATCATGGAAGAGAAGAGAATGCAGAGTGATTCATGAGGGAATTTTAATCGAGAGTTATATTTTTCACACCCTTGGAAAATTGACTCCCACACCCATATATTACGTGTGGCTATTACATAAATTTAAAATTCAAATATATATAGAGGGAAAACTACCTCTATTGATCCATACATTATCTATTTTCATTTCTTCCCTAATTCAAATGGTGTTGGGCCTAAATCCACAAAGGGTGGACCATCATATTCCAACATATCCTACTCACACTTAGTGGATTTGATGTTGTTGATCCAATCTCTTTTTCTTCCTTCCTTCTTTCATACTAGGTGCTTTACCGTGACTGCATGGGCATGACATATTCATTTAGGTGTTTGCAATAAAAATCTCTTTCTTAGAGATCAATACAAGACAACCCTTTAGTATAGTTCGATTATGTTAGTATAGTGCCTCCAATGTCCTAGATTTACCAATATATACTTTTCTCTTAGTCAATCTAATCCCTCTTGAGTTAGCATAGGACTCAAATTGACTTTCTTATATGCTTAGTGTCCAGACTTATGAAATTAACAAAGTAATATCATAAGGGACCGATCACAGACACTAGCATAAGTGTGTATATTATAGGTAATTTTCCTTTCGCCCAATTGTCACTTTAATATGAATCAACCACTTTCCAAACATAAAACCTTTAGATCACATATATCATGACCATAGATGTATCCTAAAGTAGAAGGCATTGAAACATACCTTCATGATATTGTTAAAGTCAAGGGACATCAATAAAAGGATTGAAACTTTCTGCGACTCACACAACAACGAAGTAGGGATCTATTCACTTGCTTCTCGTTTGCGGTTCTTATAAGCACACGCGGTATGTATCGCATGCTACAGTGTTACTCTTACATTATAAGAATGTATGTCGATTTTAATCTTATTAACACTGTACAAACTTAAGTCTAGATACTCGCAGTATCTAAACCCAAATTCTTTAGCTTTACTCATTGAATGACGTCAATTTTGAAGAATTTGTTGTCTGGCTACAGGTTTTATGGATATGGGTTTCCATTTGATCCTCATTTATCATAATGGATCTCATCTCAACTTACCGCACGTTTAAGTCAAGATGACATTTAGTTTGTGTTTCTTCTCTACGATATTAGCATTTTTTTACTACTTTTCTAGTGAACACAATTGTTTCATCTTTGCACACTCAGTCTGAGTGTCAAAGGCGGTCACTCGTGTGAGAGCCAACCTCATCTACCTGCACGACATACTAAACATTGTATACTTACATACATGTAAAACCATATTGAAGTATATATTACTTCATAGCCCATGCTTGTCAAAGGAATCATCATGTTTCTCATATATGTCCTTAGCTTTAGGCTTTATTAGGGGACTTCGCATAGGAAAATGTTGTTTAACAACAACTTTATGTGCCACAACATCTCTCTAATACTTACATCTTTATATCTTATATCTTTATGATATTTAGGGTCTTTCGTTTAGTCAATAGGTGCAGCCTTTCACAATCATTAACATTTGATTTGAAATATAATTATTAAAATCAAGATATTTTCTTGATATTATCAACAATATAGCAATTTGTACTATATGGTACATGCTTTGAATTCGCATAATTAGTATGCCCTAAAGTTATCTCAAGACTTTTTGTGAATCAATCCAATGTCCCTCATAATAGTTTGGATTATCACTAATAAACAGTCTTATTACAAAGAGGATATCTAGTCTTGTACACAGCATTACATACATTAGACTACCAACAACATTTGCATGCAAACTCTTCCATTTTCTTCTATGTTTATTCAGTTGAGGGATAAGTATCAAGAATCAAGCTCATTTTTTACCTCACTAGGTTATTTCTTGGATCACATTAACTCATAGTGAACCACTTCAATCATTTTTGTAATATGATTTTCTTGTGATAGGGACATAATTCTTTTTAGGCCATATATTTTGAATCTCAACTCTAAAATTTCACAATGCCTCACCCATGTCCTTACCTTCATTCTTTAATAGGCATCATTAAATCAAATTATTTTCAACCAATAGTATTATCTATGTAAATAGATAATTTCACAAACCATTTTACAATGCTTTTCTATAACTAATTAGAAAACCATATGAGGTTACCGCTCTTATATAACCTCAAACACCATTGTTTGGATAATTGCTTTAATCTAAAAGAGGATCTCGGCAAAAATGTGAAGTTATTATTATGTGAAACCTCAAACACCACATTTAGTGAAAATCAACATTTACATTATGTAGATGTTTTCATCTAGATCAATACTCAAAGTACAAGTTTACATCTAATAAATGCAAACCTAAACCCAATGGCTAACTATTGCCAAAATAATTTTGATTTTAAGCATACAACATGTAAGGAGGTATCTTCATAGTCCATACCTTCTAGGTATCTCCATAGTCTATACCTTCCTATTCCTATATTCCTCGTTGTAACTTAGTTTTGTGGTTGCCAATTGATCTATTTACTTTTCTCTCAATTTTGAGAATCCACTTACTCCCAATGAACTTTTGGCCTTGTGATAGATCAACTGATTTTCAAACTTGATTCATTCTTACAGGATGAATTTTAATTCCTATTGCTTTCTTCCATTCTTTCTTGGTATCAGGTGAAGGCAAGGTATAGACACAATTTGTCATAAACATTTTTCTTATCGTTACTCCTTACTGAGCTATTGTTTTTCTTCTTTATAAGTTGTCACTTACAAAGATGATTAAACATCTTTATATTGTTCTATATTGACTTGTCTATATTTCTCATAAAGAGATATAGTACAATAAATTTTACCCCTTGTTTGGAAAATCATCCATAACTAATATGACACCTTTTAATTCTTTTTAGTCATAATTCTATCTTTATTTTCACTCAAGAAAACTTCACCCTGATGAGCTCCCACATAGAATCATTATGGGAATGCACAACAGATCTTTTTGGTATACTTTTAGATTTACAGAAACGTTTAATCACAATTTATAGGGTGTGGAAAGAAGTGATAACTTTTGAGGGCACATGGTTAAGTTCAAAGTTACACACACCTTGATGGAACCAAAGATGTGAACTAATCCACCAAAGGTGGACACTTGATAATACTCTCCCACTCACATTTGGTGGGTTAGTTTGAACCATCATATACATAACCGTATTTAACAGCGTTTGATGCTTTTCAGCAACTCCATTTTGTGGTAGAGTGCATCAAATAGTTAACTATCTAACTATTTCTCTTCACAAGGCTAGCTTCATTCATTAGATAGATACTCATGATTTTTATCAGTTTATAAGATCTCAAAAAAATATACCTAATTGATTTTTCAACTCATTCATGTTACTATGTAAAGCATTTGAGCTTTATGTTGATATGAGATCAAGTAAACATGATTGTATCATGAATAATTCCCAACAAAGAGAATAAAGCTTTAATCTCTGTCTCTTGCCCTAACAATTTAATGCCAAATATAAAAGGATGGAAGAATTGCAATGTTTACTCGGTTTGAGTTCCCTTACTGAATGAAACTTTTCTTGTTGTTTTACTTGCTAGACAATTTTCAGTTGAGGACATTTCATTATTGGGTGTTACATTTGAAACTCTCTATTATGTAAATTCTGGTTGTAACCGATATGTCCTTATCTAGCATGATAGGTAATCAAGTCAAAACTTGAATTAGAAGAAGCAATAAAGCTATCTGCACTTAGAAATTACCAACAATATCTTGACTAAAGAACTTTCTTAAAACAAAGATTGTGCCAATTGTGTAATGTCTATCATAACATCATGATAGTTCATTTGGAATCCATGTTCTAAATGGTATGGGATTATGAAGCAATTCTATCAAAATCATGTGTATGAAAGACATGAAGAATTTAAGTTGTTCACAACCTGTAGTAAACTTATAGGTTCTAAAGATCTTTAACATTGATCATTGTGTCATTGCCTTTATAAAGTGTCTTGCTTTAATTTGACAACTTATTGTACTTTATAAATGATTCTTGGTCCATACTCTCATTGTTTATGAAGCTTGAGTATTAACGCACTCATTTGCACAGAATGATCCTTCACAACATAGTTAATTCTTTAGGAAGTAAAGCCTTTAATTTTGCTTAGATTAGCATTCTTCTTCTTGGCTTTCTGTATACTCCTTTTAAAGAGTATATTGCCTTTCTCGAATTTAGGTTTATAGTGTGAAAATGTGAAGGACATACTCCATAAGTGAAAACTCTTCGTTTTGGTTCTATATGTCTCATAAAGAGATACATGCTCCATAAATCCTTTGGACTTTCATTTCGGAGCTTCAAACTCTTTTCGTGCATCATTGTCAGCTAAATTGTCTTTCATGAGCTTCAAATTGAAAAGAAGTGTCTCGATGAACAATCTACACTTGTTGTTCATTTCGATATGCATGATCAAGTTTTTTCTATCCCTTGACATGTTGCTAATCTTACATAGATGTTATGCAATAGGAGGTCTTTAAACTTAATTGTTTACCTTACATGCTTTCCGATGAAGGTACCTCCTAATTTTCCTTTCAATGCATATCACATGGCCAATGCTGTTGGATTTTTTTTTTTGGTGATAGCACTTTTTAAAGTAATATGTGCTTGTATCGTTTTCATCTTTTGGCCAAATGAGTCTCATAATTTCAGCTTTGCTAAGTTGACTCCTCATCTTTAACACTACCATGACCCTTAGTCAATGGTTTGATTACATCTTCCATGTACTTATATGAGACATTACAATGCCAGATATCACTGTTGTCCCCATTAAGTTTAGTTGTTGCATTCTTGTTCTTGGTAGCCACTCTTGGTTTAATTACCAAAATCATCCCACATATAGAGTTGTTCATGTTTGATGTTAAACAAAAAACACATTTAACATATAGCACAATGAGTACACAATGTCATGTACTAGTATTATTCTTGATTAGAGAAATAATAACACCAATGGGTCCACGATTAGGAGAATACGTTTGTGCCTCCTATCACACTAATTCCAATAATGTTACTATTATCTATCAAAACTTTATATAAATATTTCAAATGTCTTATGCAATGTATCTTTGTTTCTTTATAGAAACAATATTATCATTTGCCTTCAAGTCTTTTACAATTACAAAAGTTGGAGGTTGGACTAGGCTTAATTTACGTTTTCTTCTCATAAGATGGGCTGCTTATTTTGTAATTGAGGTGAATGTTTCCTTGAATCACCTTGATCTAAGGTTCTAATGTCGGAAAATTTATTTATTTCAAAACCCCTTTATCAAATATTACATTTTTAGTATTTGATCATTCACTTTCACCTTCTGTACAATTTTCAGGATTAAATGAACCTTACTTTGAACCATTTTCCTCTTGATCATCTTTAGGATCTTCTCCTTTTGGGTTATCCATTGGACTCTTATGTTTAAATAAATGAAAAATTGGATTTTTCATATGAACCCAATGCTTATAGAATGTGACCAATAACTTATTTCTTTCCAAAATTACCACCATGTAATTCATACTCAAGTTTGAGTTTTTTCACATGACCACATACAAAATAATAAGAAAAATCCTTGACTGTGTTTTTTCAGAACTCTCAAAATTCACATTTATACCAAATAAAAATATTACTAATAAATACATATATTTCAACATTTTTAAAGTTGTAAAAACAATATATGATAGCATTAGAAGACTAAAAAATAGCTTCATTTAAAGTATAAAATCTATCAAAATTTGTCCAAATTAAGCTTTTGAATTTATACATAAATAGAACTTTATTTGGAGTCCAAACGCTCCCTCATGCGCCCCTAGAAGGAGAAAGAATTGGGGAAAAAAATTCTGAAAAAATGAAACAAAGAAGTAAGCCCATTGGGCCCAAATGTTTTTGGCCCATTCTTCTTTTCCAGATGGTCCAAAAAAACATAGCCCAGATTTTTTTTGAATAGATCAGCTTTTAAGTAGTTGGGCTCGAACTTATGGCCCAATCCATTTTTCCCTTTTTCAGCAATACCCACACTTTACCTCGTTGCATAAAGTATCGTGAGTATGCCTTGTCTATCTGCAGTTGTCAAGCAAAAAACCAAGTGAAACCACTACTAGTCCAGTCCGGGGACAACATTTGAAGGGAACATATAGTGACACAAAACAATTGGGAAGAAAAAAGCATAAAATTAAATGCACTAATAAGGGAATCTGTATCAAGAGTAATAAGACTTATGATACATTAGTTAGAATATGGTGCACTGATATTGCAATATAAAATAGTTGCATTGCATCGAATGCAATCTAACACCAGCATGTTTACTCCTTTTTTTAACTAATGATACAACATAGGAATTTATTCAAACTGAATAAGAACACAAAACCATATGCCTCGCTCAGGCCAAGTCTCAACTGCAAAGGTAATTTTAAGATAGCTGCAGCAATCACCAATTTCAGCGCTAGTAGGATACTCACATGCCTTGCTCAGGCCAATTCTCCTTCCTTCAGTCACTGTATTTTTTAAGTTCATGTAGACAGGGTATAGAACAATCCACTTCTTTATGTTGGGTGACTCTCCTTCCATTCTTATTGAAAAGTTTTGGTTCAAGGAGCAGGAGTACCAAGGTTCGAGCACACAACCTGATTGATGAGAATGAATTACTCACCATCGAGTCAAAATCCTCAATGGCTTCTTATTGAAAATTTTACAACACCGTTACCACGGATACAAGTTCGCCTACAGGGAGCAGAAAAATTAGTCAGGAACAACTAATTATAATAACCTTCCTTTCTTCCTAATCGCTAAAAGGATTATTCCTCCAGAAAACTCACTCGAAATGGACTCCGCACACAATGTTTTGATCATTACAGTCACTCAAATGGAGAACAAGGAGAGTAAAAAAATTAGCTATGAGAGATCTAACACCTTAATCAGGTACAAAAGATGAAAATTTACAACAATGAGGATGAAATTTATAGCTATCAACACAAAAAGAAGTCAGAAAGAAGCATTGAACTGATTAGAATTGGGCATGAAGAATAATAACCAATAAGCATTTAGAGTAGGCAATGTAAAGAGATATTGACCAACGATAAGGAGCAGCCATCGAATAGATTTTACGATGAGGTATAACAGAAAGGATGAAGAAAATATAAAAGCAATAGAGGAGAAAGAAGAGCTGATAGCATACCTTGCCGTTGATGTCGGGTGATGAACAGCTGAGAATGCCTCTAGCTTCTGGCTACTCAGATGGTCTATGTCGGTGGTCTGGTGGAGATGCTTTCAATATCTACTTCTATTATTAAAAAATTATAATTATAATGAGTTTATTAATTGTAAATATCTTGATTTTAAATAAAAATAGAAATATTTATAAGAATGAATCTCAGATCCATTGGTAAGTACATGTAACAGGTAGGGGTATGCAAAAATACCGTAGTCAAGTCCCAACCATTGTTCACAATCTCCTCTAGGGCTGTACATTTAGCTCGGCAACCGGCTCGTCGGCCTGCCCGGACCCGGTTTAGCCTGAAGAGAAACCCGGTCAGGAAAAATTGACCTGGTCCTGAACTGGTGATCATGGATTTATGGTGGCCCATATGTGCATCTAGGATTGTTGTAGTGCCTAATAATTACATGTTATTTGGTGGTTGCTGTATATCTTCTTGTGCTTGAAATTTAGCTTATTATGTGTTGTTTTCTTGTCTTCAAATGTCTGTCAAGCTGATATGTGCATGCTGTTTTCGGGCAAAAAAAAAATGCATCAGGAAGGTTTATGTTAAACGGGTGATAAACGCCAATATTTGCATGGTTTCTTGCCTCATTTCGGAATAATTGATAGCTTAATTGCTCTATATTGTATTGAATTGAATCCTTCTACCTATGTGGTCAATCATTGCATATATATTGACACAAAAAGGGGAAATTGAGTGAATTGTGTCCCCCAGCTGTATATACTTTTGAACTCCAGTGTTTTGTACTTTAATGAGGTTTATTTTACTTCTGATTGGAGATGCAGAGGGAAGATATTCAAGTACCTGAAGACAAAACTGAAGGGATGTAATTCAGGATTAAGCGGAGTGCCACTGGACAATTTATGCCGCGACCCAACTCTCATATGTCATGACTTGTTTGTAACATTTTAAACTCTGTTGTCTTCAAAAGTTGCGACGCATTTCAAATTAAGTCGCGACATTTGTCTGTGTTAGTCGTGACACAATTCAAATAAAGTCGAGACATGAGGACGTGGAATTGATGCGGTGCGTTTTGAGTTGAGATCAGCAACCAGATTAAAGAGGGGTGAACAATCACGAAGAGAGAGGCAATTCTGGACGGGAAGAGATATCAGGAGGCAGAGAGGAGTTCTGGAGAGTCTTCTGGAACCTGGGGCAGATCTTCATCAAGTTTTACTTCAGATTACATCTCCATTTCCCATTCCTTCGAATTTTTTTTTCTACCTTCCACTCACCTTTTCGCTATATCATCTCCATCTCATCTCCCTTATCTGATGGCTGAACGAAGGAGTGATAGCTGCTGCGTTCTTGGAATCATGAGAGGCTAGATTCATGGTCCCATGGTGATGGAGAGCAAGACTTGAGCCAAAGATCCATTGGGGAGTATATCTAGCCATATCTTGTATTTGCATGTTGTAGAATTCTTTAGATCTAGAGACTTCTACTACTATACACTTTAATTTGCAGATTTGTGAATGTATGATTTGGCTGTGTCGTTAGATCAGTTGTTGTTCACACGGATTATATTTCATGAATTCCAGATTTGATTCATTGAGTTCACCAGGTTATCAATGATTATTGATAATTAGTTGTGATTGCAATCTCTTAAAGCATGAACATCAACTATTCTCTCTACATTCTGAGTGTTACTAAACAGTGTTTCAAGAAATGTTGTTTGTCTTGGATTAAAGCAAATTTACATTAATTGAACCATCGGACCTAAGTGATAGTTTAGGGTCTATCAATTAAACTCAGAAGAATTGACTTCCCCTAATTAAACCAAGGCAAGGATAGTTAAGGCTCCATCACTGAGGACTTATTCATTTTATTCCCTCTTAATCCAAATTACATTTCACGCACTGAAAATTCCAAAAATATTACACTGCATTGCAATTTACTTTGTAGCTCTAGACTAAAACCCCCTATTTTACAAATTCAAGTTCAACATGCTTTTGATAACCAACTTAGACTAGGAAAACAATAAACTGCTCCTCAAGAAGAACGATTGGTTGCCCACTATAGCTACATCCTTTGTGCAATCATTTTGTATCGAACCGAAAGACGACAAAACCGAGTCCGATCAATGGGCAGCCTATAACTCGCATAAAAACCCGCCCGTTTATGATTATCCGTTTAAAATGTGTTAAATGGGTTCATGCATGGGTACGGGTTAACATTTCACGAGCGGGTAACGGGCTGGGGCACGAGCTGCCCAACCAGCCCGTTGCTCCCCCTTACTTGTTGCTTCTTGAATTGTTCACTTTCAAAATGAAGCACCCTCACAGCATAAGCAATGCCACTAGTAAGGGGCCTCTCAAGAGCAGTTTGTTCTGTGTACCTACCAAATGTTCTTTGTGGGTTATATAAGTTAGAATTTAGAATGATTGCCTCACAAAAGAAAATAAAAACACCATATATCATCTCAGCTTATGCTTAATTAACATTGTTAATCACTGCTTAGTTGTCATATCCTAGAATTTTAGGGTGAAAAAATCTTTCAGAGACGTAGAAAGAGAGAGAATCATTTCCCAAATTATATTTGAGCATAATTGAGACATAAATAGTAGAAATTACCTCAAAAGTGAATTTGAAGTACTTGTTAAATTTTGGCTAAATAAAGAATTATTAACCTAATATAATTATGAAAAATAATAAGAGGCCTCAAACAATTGGGTGAAATAGGGGAAGACCATTTTAAGATTATGTGAATCTATAAAAAAATGGTTTCATACCCAAGAATGGAGAATACACTCCAATAATATGTTAATGGAATTTTATCCAAGAATAAAACACTTTATTGGGAATTATGGAAGAATTTGAGAGAAATAGTTAGAGGATGAATTTTAGCCCAAGTATTCTGGAGAAATTATTTCATGGGCTAAAGAGCCTGAAAAAAAAATGAAAGGTATCAAGAATTTATTTTGAAAATTTTTGAGATTCTCATTATAATGAAAAGGGGCTAATTTGCAATAGAAAGATATTAGAAGGGCAAAATGAAGCTTCCGTTCTCTCTCACACACAACACGTGCCCCTGCCTTTATTTCCCTCTGCTTCTTCCTTTCTCCTACCATTCACTGCCACAGAACGTAGAGGTGAGAGAGTGTGAGAGAGAGGGCCACCGTCGCAGGAGGAAGAGGTCTGAATTCACATTCAAGAATGGAGTTGGTTTGAGGTAAGCTTCCTCAATCTCATTTCCCTCTTTGGATTTTTGATTTGGGGAAGGGTTTGAATTTTGAGAATGTTGCAAAATCTGAGTTGAGGCCATTCATCTTAATTCATGTCTCCCTCAAGCTAGATAAAGCTTTGCATGTATTAAATTGATTGATTGTGTGAGTATGAGATAACGAGTTTTTGCTGTCCGAGGTGGGTCCCCTGTTTCGTGATCTCTGAGCTGCGATATTTTGTTAATAACTGAAGAAATATGCAGATAAATGTTGAAAACTACTGGTCTCATGTTTTTAATACTTTGAGGCCAAAGAATAAGTTCTAAGAATTAAATGGTTTGATGATGACGATGACTGGGCGTACACTTGTTTTCTGGTATGCACTTGATATTGGATACCTGGGAAGCTATGAAAACGGGCAACTTCATTTTCTAAAGAAAAGGACTTTGTTTTCCTTTAAAATCTGAGGGGGGGAAGGGAGTATAAACTACTTAATCATCATGGGTAAATATTAACTGAACCTGTAATGATTGTTTTGAAGTATGCACGATGGTTTCTGGATTTTTGGTTGCTTGCTAAGTTGCAGCTGGGCTTCCGTTAGACAGAGCCTGTGCCAAATGTACCACCATTTAGTCTCATTTAAAGCTTCAATGATAAGCATATGTAACAATGTATGTGCATGTGCGTGTGCGTGTATACAATATACATATTGAAGTAATGAAGCAATCAAGGAAAATGGAAATGGAACTTGAATTGAGTTGATGATATGAGTATATATATGCACATTTTATTAATCAGAAGGACATGGTAAGGGTGGTAGTGATCTGGAAATTTAGATTTAAAGCAAAGGTTCTAAAATCAATATATAGAAGTTCATTGAAGTTAAAATTAGTGCTTGAAGTTGTTGTTGGATAGCTGACTTTGAGTAGTCTTTAACCTGGTCAAATGACCTCCTTTGCCCATGAAATTTGGTGAGCATTTAGCACACATCTCAAGCTTTAAAATAAGTCTTTGAAAACATTGTTTGGATGTGTGTGTGTGAAATTATGAATTTAGAAATGGTAGTTCAGAAAACTGGAAAAAAAATTATGTTTTCCAGCTGAACATTAGCCGTTTTGCTTGCTTTTGTGCAGCAATGTTTGAGATCTGGTGCTAGGAGCTATTTTTCCTGTGTGGAAGATAAAAAGAGCTTCGAATGGGGCTTTGAATCACTCAATTTGGGATTTTGTAGACTAAGTTATGATTTTTAAAAGCTCATCATTTATTTAAAGGTTTGATACTGATATATTGTTTTTGGAAAATTAATGGATTATCATAAGTATTTGAATATGGAAAGAATTCCCAATTGAGTAGAGGCCTTTCTTTCTATACACTTAGATGAGGATTTGAAAGAGAAGAACCCCCTAACAAGAAATAACGTGGGAATTCATTTATAAAAGGATAAAGTTCAAAAGGGGGAGTGCGATTGCAATTCTATCGGAAGTAGTTTATACATATAATTGATATATTTCTATATGTATATGCAATATTTAGGATTCAAAACTTTCCCAAGCCTACCAAGAAAAATGTGGAAGTAGGTAAAATGGAAGTGAGAATGGAAGCTTGGCCAATGACGCTAAAAGCAAGAGAAAGCTAATAAAGTTTAAAGGTAGCAGCTTTACCCATTCTTGCATTTAAGTTGTGTTTATATTTTGTTATGCTTCCTAGCTTGCCATGAGTTAAATATTTATTTTATCTTGAACATGGTGAATGACTCATTGAATTGTTTTATGGCCATGATTGACAATTCTATATTTTAAATGCATGTTCTTGTTATGTATAAGCCTTGGCAATGCTATTTGCTAATTAGTAAATGATGGAAGTATAACTTGACTGTTTGATTGGTAATTGTTTACTACTGGGATTCTTTGAATCTCACCCATCAATAACTAACCATGCTAGGTTACAAGCTACCAAGGGGAAAGTGAATGCAAAAGTCAAATGGTAAGTAAAACAAAAGAGATAAGCTTCTATAACATTATTTTGCTGTAAGTTATTAAATGTATAGCAATTCTTATAAGTTGTGTAAATTCAATATGAGGCCTTGGCATGTACATATGATATATATTGATAAATGATAAGTGATTGTATGCCTAAGTATGGCCTTGAAAGTATGGTTTTAAGATGCATGATTATGACTGTCCAGATTGAGCGGTTTTCAAAGTACGGCTAATGTTTGATTCATTATAGTAGAGTAAATGATTTCTATTGCTCATGATAATTTTTATGGATGAAGTAGACATATGGGGCTTTCCATTAAATTCTAAATGAGGTTAATTGAAGCTCTATAGATTAACTTATGATTTTTTGAAGTTGAGGTGCAAAGTGTCTTAGTAAATTTAAGAGGGTTTAGTAATTCAATAAGCTGTATTAACTGCCATATTTTATGGCCAATATCATATTTTTCTCATGAAAAGGATTGCAAGAGCTTTCAAAATAATTTTAGAACACCTCATACGAGTTTTCTAGAATTTGTTATGACTTTTCAAAGTTAGACTAAAAATCTGAAAATACCAAATGAATAGTAACCCGATGGTCAAGATACATGGCTTTAATTTATGGCCTTTAATAATTTATGGCCTTTAATTATTTATTCGCATGAGCGATAACGCTTTTGAATGTGAAATAGGTTGCATAAATAGAGGGTGTTACATTAGTAAATTGAGATATAGTTACCTGATCGATGGTAGAAGGCGACTTAGCATGGTGAAAGGTTGAGATGAGAATTGACATGGCTTGGATACGGTTCATGCTAACATTAAACTGATGTTGAAGCATCCTAGCCCTTTGGTCACACATGCTTGCTAGGGTCTCTTTCCTCTTCTCAGTAGCTTGAAGGAAGGTCATGAAGCAAAAGTTCCACAAAGATACCATGGCCAGAACAGTACCCATGCCAGTAAAAGTTTTCTCCACAGTGTTCTCCAAACTTTCATGGACCCAACTACACAGAACAAACTCATCCACAATAGTAACCAACACAAGTTAACAAGAAATAGTTCCAGGAGGTACTGGATGCACCATCAAGCTAATTCCAGGTGTTGAGATAATGTTTTGATGATGACAAATATGTTTTTGAAATTATGATTAAATTCATTGTTTTTAGAAAAGTTAAGTAATCTTCGAATTTTTATGAAAGCATTGGGAGAACTTGAGTTATAAGCTTTAGAACTCGAGTTACTTTGTTTAAAAATGATTTCAGAATACCAAACTTTCAAGAGAACTCAAGTTTTGATTGAAGTTCTGTCAAAACTCGAGTCTCGGGTTTTGAAACAAGTTTCAGAAATACAAAACTCTCAGTAGAACTCAAGTTTGAACAAAAGTTTTGAGATAGCTCGAGTTGTGTGTTATAGAACTTGAGTTTTGAGTGTTAAAAGTGTTTTAGAAAATCAGAACGCTCAGAGAAAACTCAAGTTATAATGGAAGATTTGGTGAAACTCGAGTTTCGTTTTATAGAACTCGAGTTTCGGGCTCTGTAGAGTATTTGAAACTCAAAACTTCCTTCCAAAACTTGAAGTTTCAATAAAAGTTTTGATGGAAATTGAGTTATGAGTATCAAAACTCGAGTTTCGAAGAGAAAGAATCAAAACTTCCTTCACAACTTGAAGTTTCAGCAAAAGTTTTGACACAACTCGAGTTTTGGGAAAATAGAACTCGAGTTTCAAGCTCTAAAAAATTTCTGTACTTCAAAACTTCTATCTAAACTTGAAGTTTCATCAAGAGTTTTCATATAACTTGAGTTTTGTGAATTGAAACTCAAGTTTCGAGATGTAAACATATTTTAAACTCAAAACTGCCAACGAAACTCGAGTTACTCTTAAAAGTTATGAATTGAAACTCTTATAACTTGAAGTTTTATGAGACAAAACTCGAGTCTCGAAGTATAAACATGTTTTAACTGAAAATTTTTAATGAAACTTGAGTTGCAATGAAAGTTATGATTTGAAAATAGCTAAAACTTGAAGTTTTGGTAAATGGAACTTGAGTCTAGAAGAGTACAAAATGTTTTTGCTTACGAAAACTTCTGAAAACCCGCGTTTAGTTCTATAACTCAAGTTTGATCAAAAATCTTATTAAAACTCGAGTTACAACAAAATTTGTGTGAATTCTACTTTGAAATTTCTTCAATAACTCGAGTTCTCAGCAAACAAAACTCGAGTTTGCTTTATCTGACAGTAACGCAGTGTGTCAAATGCTTTTCATTAATGCCAAATCTTTTCTTATTCATGCAACATTTATTTGAATCTCATCTACCATCATAAATGCTCAATTACTTTAATTATTAACAGGGAATGAAGTTCTGATTGCCTAACCAGAAAGAGATTCAATGGACAAAAACGCTGAAAAACATCCTACCTACTGTCAGAAGCATTTATTGCGGGAAGGTGAACGACGACAATGAGTCTAACAAAAACTTAAATGTTTCTAAGGGATATTTAATTCTTCCCACCTATAAAAGATGAAGCATTCAAGTTTCAGAAGACAGAGAACGGACTTACGAGAAAGCAAATTTATTATTCTTCATCTACCTCCTCTGTTTTCATTCTCTCATACTAAAGAGCTTCAATGTTCATCATTTAATTCTCAGAAAAGAGAATATATCTGTACAATCATTTATTCTGTGAAAGTGACTCAAGATTGGAGAATCTTGAGAGGGAAAAGACACGAGCAAAAGTGTCAGTGGGTTAAATTGAGTTAGGAAGGGGGATAGTCCTTCTTTTGATTTGTTGTAATCTTTTGAGATTAGTGGATTTGAAAAGCTCAGAGGGTTCTGAGGACTGGACGTAGGTCAAGAGGACCGAACCAAGATAAATCTCTTTTTCAACTTTCTTTCATACTCTATTTTACTTTCAAAGCTTGTGAAAATTTTTATTAGACCAATTACCCCCCTTTTGGTCAATTAACTCATGCCAGTAAACGTTTTCTCCACAGTGTTCTCCAAACTTTCATGGACCCAACTACACAGAACAAACTCATCCACAATAGTAACCAACACAAGTTAACAAGAAACAGTTCCAGGAGGTACTGGATGCACCTTCAAGCTAATTCCAGGTAGTCTAGTGAGAGAACCACTGTCAAATCTAGAGAAACTCACCCTTTAAAAGCTAGCGAACAGAATTCTCAACCAATGACCGTGAGTGGTGGATATTGAAACACGAAAATTGGGCAAGAACAATGCCAAGCACCCCACAGTCCCATAAAACAAGTTGGTTTCAAAGGGAACCAAAGATATTCTTTCAAAAAGATGCTGCCTTATCCACCAAAATACATGGAAATTGAGAAGGCCTTAAGGGAATACAAAAATTTAAGGCAGATAAGAAACTCAAATACCTCCGGCAAGCAACCTAGAACGTAGGGATTCACACAAAGTAACACTAGAAAGCTCAAATAGCAATGTGTGTTGGCTTATACGAAAACGTGAGAAGCTAAAAAGTGCCAACAATTAATTCACGGACATTTAAACAGAAAGTTTCATTCAAACCAAAAAAAGAAAGAGAAAGTTTCATAAAGAAGAAGAAGAAGAAGAAGAAGAAGAAAGTGGGTCACCAGGAGAAATGTTGTTTCCTCAATGTGAGTTGCTGGACCACTTCCTACGGCTACAACATCGTCACCACTAACACACTTTCTTTGGCGACAGCCATTGTCACCTCGGAAAGCCCGACTTTCAATGGTGACAAACTTGGTCACCGCTAAAAGTTGGGCTATCAGCGGTGACAATAGGTGTCGCAGTTGAAAGTTAGCCAATTAGTGGCGAAAATGAGTGTTGCGGCTGAAAGGTTGACTTTCAACGGCGACATCCTTTGTCGCCACTGAAAGTGGTCGCTGATGGTGATTTTTTTTTGTAGTAAAGGGACTAGACTATTTTATATTTTTAACTCATGGATTACATTTTGAGCTACGAATAAAACCTTGAACCCTTTTTGTTTCACTTTTTTTAAAATTAGTTATGAATTTTTAAATTTTGTCAAAAGTTAAGAGGTTTGATAATTCAGGAATGACAAATGGCTCAAAGTGGTTCCAAAATTGTATTACTTGTTCAATTATATGTGTAAAGATAAGGTGTTTCATCAATTTTGAAGAAGAGATTATCCATGGATCTAAATATGTCATGTCCGGTGTGGAAGGAAAGGGTTTTGAGGGAGAAAGCACAAGGAGGTAAGAACTAACAGTATTATGTCGGAGATAGCCTGCACCTTCATAATCCTCTTAGAATTGAGAACAAGGAAATGAAATAGAAGGTATTAGCCAAAAAAATCGCCAGCTCATTCACGGCCAATGCCCAAACTTAAGGAATCAATGGCAAGTGTGGATCATTCGATCTATGAGAAATACATAATCGATCAATAAGCTAATTCCTCTTTTAATAGCCAACTCGGTCTATCATATATAAACTCAACTGAATATGTTACGAAGTTCAATCAACTCGATCCAAAATCCACAACATAAATAGTTTCAAAATCAGAGGAAGTATACATCAATTCGAGCTTACACATAGCTCATCAATAATTCCCCTAAAAAATCTCGAAGTTTCCAACTAATAGAGTCGTTAGAGATCTTTGAAACCACAAACTTAATCATATAACTAGTCTTATTTAAGAAGTAATCCCAATCTAGAGAACGGGAGAAGAAGTAACTCCATCTATGAGGCTCTCGGACTCAAGTGTAGCTCATCTCGAGGAAAACACAAGCAAGCTAGCCGCGCATTGTTGGAACAGGAGTTGGTTTGTAGAAGCAAATCTGCCAAGACATTACCAAATGGAGTATACGGCTGAAGGAGGCAATGGAGGAATTTATGTTGAAAGTTGAAAGGCGGAGAGAATGAAAGAGATCCTACTCTGAATCTGTTTTCCTTTCTGTTTCTCTACTTCCAAAAAGAAGTTGATCGGTTGGTTCTTGGATCATGTGCTTCGAGCCAAGTGTCGAATCCACTTCAAATCTCCCTCCAACCTATTGTAGGTTTTAGAGCATACCTGAATATGCAGACTAGTTGCTCTTGGTACCCACACGAACCAAATCACCAGTTGAGATTCGGGTTGTTTTACACAGCAAATGCACAGAGATGGAAGAGCTTTGCGAACCAAGTAATTGTGATAGTTTTACCGTATGCTTGAATATGCGTGAAAAAACATTTTCTTTCTGCAAACCATTCTCTATATATAGAGAACTAAATAATGCAAAATGGTTTCGCACGTCTTTATGCATAAAAACTGCTCCCACCTTTTTATTTAAATTTAAAATTCAAAATTTAAATGGTGTGGGGATTATTACACTTTACAACCCCATATTTCTGATTATCACATTTTTGCCCCACATCAATGGATTGGGCCTAATCCACCAAGGGTGGATTGACCCATTTTCCAACATCTCCCACTCACACTTGGTGGATTAGTTATTGTGGATCTAAATGGTCACTCTTCATTTCTTCATACTAGGTGCTTTGCTGTGACCGCATGGGCACGACATCACATAGACGCTTGTACTAGAAATCCTCCTTTTCAGGACCAGCACAAAGCAACCTTATTTTGTGTAGCATAAATTTACAATATTGCCACAAATATCCTAGATTTACCAATATATACTTTCATATGGCAAGTCTAATCCCTCTCAAGTCAATATAAAACTCAAACTGCTCTTTTCATATGCATGGTGTCCACACTTATGTAATCACTAAAGTGAATAACATAAGGGACATGTCTTAGACACCAGCATAGGTGTGCATATTTCAGGTAATCTTCCTTTCGCCCATGAATCACTTTGACATACATTAACTGCTTTCCTAACATAATACTTTAGGTCATATTTATAATGACCAAAAAGGACATATGTTAAGGTAGCAGGCATTAATGTATACCTCCATGATCATGTTAAAGTCAAAGGACATTTGATAAGGGTTAATCCCTTTTCGAGACTCACACAGCAATGAAGCAGGGATTTATTCACTTGCTTCTCATTTGCGGTACTTATAGCACATGTGATATGAATCACATGCTACGGTGTTACTCTTATATTATAAGAGCGTACATCGTTTTAATTTTCTTTGCTAACACCATACAGATTTTTAGTTTAGGTACTTCCAGTATCTAAACCCATATTCTCCACGTCTACCTTCGACGTCAATATTGGAGAATTCGTTATCTGGCAATAGGCGTCATGGAAGCGAGCATCCATGACTCGATCCAATATTTGTTTACTTATATTATATGGATCTCATCTCGATATGCTACACTTTTATCGAGGCGACATGATTTGTGTTTCTTGCTAACCATGTTAACTTTTCAATCATAAACACAAAAGTCTCATCTTTGCACACTATTCCTAGTGTCAAAGGTGGTTGTTTGTGTGAGAGAACTAACCTCAACTGCCTGTACGACATACTAGACATTGCATACACACAAAATCATAATTAGTAATAAAAAAACATTTTCATTGATTACAAATGTGAACATGTTACAATGTTTCTCGAATATTACATTTTACACATCCCAATAGCTTTCACATGCTTATTAAATATTTCCTTTGCTATGGGTTTGGTCAAGGGATCAGTGACCATGGTTTTGGTCGAAATATGTTGTACAGTGACAACTTTCTTTGTTATATAATCCCTTACAAAATTGTACTTGATATCTATGTGTTTGGTTTTGCTATGGTACTTGAGATCTTTCATATAGGCTATAGATGCAGTGTTATCACAGTGTACTAACACTGGATTGGTACTTTCATTCCCAAATCCAAGGTGTTCTATGAATCTCTTCAGCCATATAGCCTCTTGTACTACTGCAGTGCATGCCACAAATTCAGCTTCCATAGAATGTAAGGCAATGCACGTTTGTTTCTTGCTACTCCAACATATGGCACCATTGTTCAGCAAGAAGGTATAGCCAGAGGTTGATATTCGCTCATCTCCATCTCTGCCTAGGTCAGCATCGGAGTATCCAACTAAGCGTAGATCATTTCCTTCGTAACATAGGGCGTAATCAGATGTGCCCTTCAAGTACCTCAATATCCTTTTCACTGCTTTCCAATGGCATTCTCCTGGGTTAGATTGGAATCTACTCACCAATCCTACTGCAAAACATATATCTGGCCTTGTACACAACATTGCGTACATCATACTTCCAACAGCGCTAGCATAGGGGACTCTTTCCATTCTTTTCTTGTCCTTTTTAGTTTTGGGACACATATCTGAACTCAAAGTCACTCCGGAAGCTACTGGGGTATCCATGGGATTACAGTCCTTCATATTGAATCGTTCAAGAATTCTTTTAATATAGTTCTCCTATGAAAGAGAGAGAATTCTTTCAGAACGATTCCTTTGGATTTTAACCCCAAGTATGTATTCTGCTTCACCCATGTCTTTCATCTCAAAGTTTGATGAAAGCCATTCTTTCACAGTTATAATCGAATTCAGACTATTTCCAGCCAATAGTATGTCGTCTACATATAAGGATAATATCATAAAATTACCCTCAAGTTGTTTAATGTAGACAATGTGGTCTTCCTCAATCATCTGGAAATCATATGAAGTTATCGCTCTGTGAAACCTCAAGTACCATTGTCTGGATGATTGTTTCAACCCATAAATAGATCTCTTAAGTTTACAAACTTTGTTTTCATTCCCTTTTATTATGAAACCTATTGGTTGTTCCATATAGATCTCTTCATCCAAGTCACCATTTAGAAATGCAGTTTTTACATCCATTTGATGTAATTCCAAATCTAAACTATTCACTATTGCTAGAATAAGTCTTATTGAGTTGAAGCGATATCCTCATAGTCTATACCTTCCTATTGTGTATACCCCTTAGTAACTGAACGAGCTTTATATTTATCAATTGATCCATCTGCCTTTCTTTTAATTTTGAGAACCCACTTGTTCCTAATGGCTTTTCGTCCTTTTGGCAGATCAACCAACTCCCAAACTTTGTTCTTTTTCGTTGAGTCCATTTCTTCTTCCATTTCTTTCTTCCATTCGTCCTTAGCAGGGCCAGACAGGGCTATTTGTACAGAGCGAGGCTCATCATTCTCATCTGGAGTAACAATAAGTGCTTCTCCTTCAATTTGGAAACGCCTTTTAGGGACACTTTCCCTGTCACTCCTCCTTAACAAAGTTTCTTTTCTTTGTCCATTTTTCTTTTTATGTATTTGTTTTGATGTTTCAGTGCTCCCACTCAAATCAATGTATTGAGATGATCGAGGATCATTACTCTGTTCTGTACTCCCATGTTCTTGTGTCTCATAAAGAGATACATCACGGTCTATATCTCCCCTGCTAGGGTACTCATTTTCAATAAACGTTACATCTCTATATTCAATTTCAGTCACTGTACCATCTTCATTTTCGCCTATGAAAACATATCCTTTAGATTGTTTAGAGTATCTAATAAAGATACATTTCTTTCCTCTAGGGCCCAACTTTCCATGTTTATGAGAATCATCATGAATGTATGTAGATGACCCCCATGGTCTAAGGACGTTTAAATCCAGCTACGTTTTGTCCATAACTCATAGGGTGTGGTAGCGACTGATTTTGAAGGTACACGATTAAGTATGAAAGCAGCCGTTAGTAAAGCATCACCCCAATATGAAATTGGAAGTTTAGCTTGGGCCATCATTGATCTTACCATATCTAAAAGTGTCCTATTTCATCTCTCTACAACTCCGTTCTGTTGCGGAATGCCAGGGATAGTTAATTGCCTAACTATCCCTTTTTCTTCACAGGGCTCTTTAAATTGATCAGATAAATATTCACGACCTCAGTCGGTCCGTAAAGTTTTAATTTTGTTGTCTATTTGATTTTCAACTTCATTTATATATCATCTAAAGTAGTCAAGATCCTCAAACTTAGGTGAAATCAAATAGACATGACCATATCGTGAATAATCATCAATGAAAGTAATAAAATATGAAGCTCCGTGTCTTGCTCTCACACTCAGGACCGCATATATCCGAATGGATTAATTGCAATGGTTTCTCAGCTCTAGTTCCCTTGCCAAATGGTTTTCTAGTTATTTTACTAGCGAGACAACTCTCACACAAGGACATATCCATATTGGATATTTGACCTAGTAAACCATCTTTGGCTAATTTAATTATTCTATTTTGATTTATGTGCCCTAGTCTAGCATGCCAGGTATCATGTCAACAGTCATATTAGAGGAAGAAACAACATAACAATCGTATGTATTAAAGTCACAATTAATATCCATAATAAAGAACTTCCTAAACAGAAAAGCTGAACCATAAACGGTTTGGTTGTCCAAAATGTCTGCAACCTTGCCATGAAATTTTACATCATACCCAAATTCTAACAAACATGCAACAGAAATTAAATTTCGTCGGATGTCAGGTGTATGAAGTACATCATGTATGATCAAGGTCTTTCCACTCCGCAAAGGAAACTTGCAAGTTCCAATGCCCTTGACCTCGATCTTTGCGTTGTTTGCCACGTAAAGCCACTTCCTTTGATATGGCAACCGATGGTATTCTACGTAGGACTCTCTGTCCCTTGCTACATGGTCTGTTGAGCCTAAGTCTAGAATCCAAGAAGAACATACAGGTTCAGTAAGAAAAGTAGTGCTTAAAACATATGAAACATGTGAATTCACATAATTCACTAATACCTTTTCATGGTCCTTTCGCTCGGTACAATCTCATGCGAAATGACCCATCTTCTGGCAAGCATAACATTTGACCTTCTTTAGGTCAACTTTCCTCTTGCCTTCTGCTTTACCTTTCTTCTTGAACTACATCTTGCTCTTTTTGAACTTTCGGCTGTCCTTCTTTCCCTTTTTATAAATTTTTTTGCCCTTTTTGTAAGTAGGCTTTGTATTGGAATGACCAGCACCTTCAGTCAAAAGGGCATGTCCAGATGCCTTATATGCCTCCAGGCTTTCATCTTCAAGCTCCAAGTGTTTAGCCACATCAGTGAAGGTAGCAATGCTATCATTGTGGGTAAGATTCACTTTCGTGTTTAGCCTTGATAAGTCTTCCAACACTTAGGGTCCTTGTTCTTTCGTGTTCAAGGGTTCAAGTGGATCACCAACCTTTGTTTAGCGTTCTTGGGGTGCGTATATTTTAGATTGGCTGTGGGTTCTTGGGATTTTTCCCATTGGGTTCGCACCATCTTGGTATCAGAGCTTCAGTTCTAAACTCAGGTTTTATCTTTCTGTTCTTTCCAGCGTTTTTCAATTTCTTTCCATCTGTTCGTCCAGTTTTCCTTTGTGTTTTTCAACATTTAATAGGTTGTTTTCATTGTTCAGAGTCTTATCTTTCTCTCATTTTGGAACCGTTTCAATCCGAGTTTTCTAGGTCTACTTTTATTCGTTTCAAATTCAGCGCGTTTTCTGGGATTTCTGGGTTCAGTTTGTTTTATTGCGTTTTTTTTTTTGTTTTTGGGTAGATTTCATTTTATTCTTCTTATTTTGAAAATAAAAACAAAAAAAAATATCTTTGTGTCATTCTTGAACAATCTTGTGTCAATCTTGATTTTTTTTTAACAATCTTTTGTCATTCTTGAACATTCTTTGTGTCATTCCTGACTGTCTTTGGGTAATTCTTGGTTTCTTGAACTATTGTTTGTCAATTATTGGTTTCTTGAACAATCTTTGGGTCATTCTTGATTTTCTTGAACAATTTATATGTCAGTCTTGATTTTCGAAATTTCTTAGTTCTTTAAAGAGCCTCAAGAGAAATTTAAAGATTGAAAAGAAAAGGGTACAATATGTATGAGAAAAGGAACTTCTGAAGGATCTCCAAGTCTTACTACAAGGGCTTCAAAGAATGGCTGATGATGCAGAACAATGGATGGCTAACCATAAACCCAAGTCAAAAGGAAACTTCAAAAGAGAGTTGAAAGAGTTGAAACAAGGCTCCATGTGTGTTGATGTATATTTTCAAGAGTTGGAGTTAGCTATGATAAAAGCTCGTGTGAAGGAAACTCCAAGGGCCACTAAGGATCGTTTTGTACGTGGGCTTAATCCTGAATTAGCCAATTTCGCAAAGTGGTGGAACTTTATGGATATTAGAGATTTGGTTCCTCTAGTTGCTAAGCATGAGCGCAAAATCAAGCAAGAGGAAGTTTTAAGAGATAGATCAAATTCAAAGGAGATTGAACATGTAGTTATCGCTGCCCCTATCATAGATACAATCAAGGAGGAGGAAGAAGTAAATCTTCAAAATTGTGAGGAAAAACCTATAGAAGAAGATGTTCCTATTCCAAATATAAATCTTGTGGTTGAGGAAGAATTGAATGCTGAAAATTATGCAGAAAAATGTATAGAGGAAGAAATCATTATTCCAACTACTGACAGTGTGGTTGAAGAAGATCCCCTAAAAGATGAAAAGAAAGGTCAAATTACAAGTGGGAGTGAGTTTTGTGAGAATGTTATAGAGAGAAAAGCTCTGTTTGAAGGAGAAAAGGATATTGAGAGTATAAAGTGTTCTCAAAATAAAGGGAGCTTTGAATTGAGTGAAAAGAAATATGAAAAGAGTTGTGAGGAAAGTCAGTTTCAGAGTTATCACAAGGATAATACCTTGGTAACTAATGATGTTGATCATTATTTTCATTGTGATTTTAGTCTGTTGCAGGTTTTCTTGGACTTGTTTCCTAAGAAGCCACCAGATAAATTTTTATCCTCAA
>QFDD01002145.1:0-21346 GCA_006871305.1 Vachellia collinsii | reverse complement strand
CTATAACAAATCATTATAAAATAATAAAATAACCAAATCAAAAATACGATCTATATCAAATTAGTTAAAATCTTTCTATATTACTATAGACTTATATTGTCGAAATTCAGTACTTTTCTAAATACTAACTTTAAAAATTTCTTCTGATAAGAATAAAATTAACACCATTAGAAAGATAAAAATACATAGAACAACTTTTATGAAGGAAGTTTATTGAAAAGAAAAGATTTTCATTACCTAAATTATCCCAACATATTGGAATCAGAATGCTCTACTCCTTCTCTCTTCCTTCTCTCCTCCTTCACGACTATGGAGAGAATGAGAGAAAGGAATGGGTGTATATATAGCCACGGCACACGGCTTCCTTCATTCATTTTTATTAATAAAATATATTATTATAATATAATATAATATAATATAATATAATATAATATTTTATTTTATTATTATTATTATTATTTTTTATTATTATTATTTTGTTTCATTCCTCCCGTGAGTCTTTGTTTCTCCTCCCGTGAGTCCTCAGCCCGTGACACCTTTTATATATATAATATAATATATTAATATAATATAATATTATTTTATTCATTTTACTATTCATTCCTGCCGACACTCTCTTTTTTTTTTTAATTAATATAATATAATATTATTTTTATTTTCACTATTCACTATTCACTATTATTATTATTATTTTTAAAACAAATTTATACTTACCTAATGAATTCTTTTATCACAAATAATTATTTTCTTAATTATAATTAAGGCACAAAAAATAAAATTTAGGATGTTACACATAATCCCATATATCCCATAACACAATACAATATAAATCAGTATGATATATTTTTCTTTTATCAACATTTGACAACAATAACATTCTGCTTCCATCATAATCGTCTCAATAGCAATAATATCAACTATAATCACAACTCATACATATACATTAGAAAATACATTGTTTCACTTATATATGTAAATATTCAAACATATACATGATTTTTCAAAAACACATATAAATATTATAAAAGAAAGTAAGGTTTCAAAAATACCTTATAGTGTATATAAAATACATTAATTCCAGTTATCTTAACTCCAAGTTTAACCTTAAACATTTTAGAAGTCAAGAATACAATTCAAAATTTTAAATCACACACACCAATCTACACAATAATGTAGACATAAATTTAATACATAAATTACATAATTAACATACTTAACTTATTAAAAGTTTCTAAATTTAATTACCCAAAAATGACAATTTCATATTCATATCTCAATCATTTATTCTCACATAAATTTTGCACTTTTCATAACTCTAATAATTCATTTAAATCCTAATTTAACAGCAAATACATATTATTGTATAGAATCCCAATTTTAAATTTATATTTTCAACATAAAAGTGTTATTTAATAAATTTTACATTTTTCCAAAAATCTAAACCATTGAAAATACCAATATCATTCCCAATAATCCAAATAAATTATTTAATAAAATTTTCATTAACCAAACAGTTCAAAAATAGATATTGTTAAATCTATTTCTATAACAAATTATTATACAATAATAAAATGACCAAATCAAAAATACAATCTATGTAAAGTTATCAATTAAAATCTCTCTACATTACTATATACTTATATTGTAAAACTCAAAACTTTTCAAAATACTAATTTTAAAAATTTTCTCTAATCAAAATAAAATTACCACCATTAGAAAGATAAAAATATATAGATAAACTTTTATAAATAAAGTTTATTAAAAAATAGAGATTTTAGTTATTTAAATTATCTTGATAGAGCTCAGTGGCTGAAACATAGCAACCAGGCTTACTCACTCCTCTTTCCGCTGTGAAATGGAGAGAAGAAAGGTTGGGTGGGGGTATTTATAACCCCCCACGCTAGAGCATTTGCATTACATGTACACATATTTTTTTCCCTCTCTCTCCCTCCCTCCTTTTTCTCCTTTCTCTACGCTGTCCTCCTTCTTTTCCTCTTCCTTCTTTCTCTTTTTCTTTCCTTCTCTTTTCTTCTTTGTCTATGCTACACCGCAAACTACCATCTACACTCGTCTCTCTTCTCTCTCTTTTCCTTCTTTCTTTTGCCACCACCACCCCTCATCTGCCGCATTTATTGTTATTTAGTACGATTATTGTTTCATTAATATTATTTATTATATTTTTTTAAAACTTATTATCAATCCTTTTTAAATTTTAGTACTTACCTGATAAATTTTTTTATCACCAATAGTTATTTCTTAATTATAATTAAGGTATGAAAATAAAATTTATGATGTGAGTGTTCATTAATCATAGTCCGAGAGAAAGCAATATCTTAGCCGATCATTTGGCTAAACTAGCTCATAACATGTTTATTAATTTTTGGTTGTATGAACACCCTCCCTTTTATGTTCAAGAGGAGGTTGTGGATCTAGGATAATAGATTGAACTCGGTGCACTCTGCATGTTTTGTTGTAATTGTTGATTTAAGCTAAGGATTTCGATTTTAGTAAAAAAAAAAATTTAAGAACTTACAGCCTATAAATAGTTGGCTTGTGCATGTAATTGTATTCTTGAAGTGAATGAAGGATTTTTCCCTCTTTCTCTTCAATACTCTGTTATTTCTCTTATCTTCCTCACTCCTTCATCTCAATCTCTTAGGGCTATTTGGTATGATGGAATTAAGCCTATTGAAATGGAAATGAAATTAAATTCCATGCCTTAAGTATGTTTGGTACACATATGGAGTCATGGAATTGATTTCCATGTGAGAGCCATTTCATGGAATATTTGGAAAATTCCATGGAATCCTACATTTGCCCCTCATTCTTCATCACCTTCAAACCAACTCCATCGCCTCATCATCGACCTCTAGCGAGAACGACGATGATCTCCAACTATGATCTGTGACGACAATAGTGACGAGATCCCTATAATGTGTTGATCCCCATCTGCGACTTCGTCTTTGACTTCAATCTACTGTAACAACGACAATGGCGATGAGATCCCCATCTCTGACTTTGACTTCTAGATCCCTATATGCAACTGTGTTCTTCTTATGCCTTGGTCTTTATGCTTTCGATTTGTGATTTTTTTTTTAATTTTTCTAAACCAAGTGGTGTTTCTTCTACTTAGATTCATGAGTGGGTGACCGGAGGTCTGGTAGGCTGTTGTAGCTTCAACTCTACAATTATCGCACATCTTCCTCATCTTGGTTCGTCTTCAACCCCCCACCCAAAAAAAAAAAAAGGAAACCGACGGCTTCCTTTGAATCTAGGCTTCATGATGTTTTTTTTTGTTTGGATTTATGCTTTTGGTTTTTTGTTATGCTGTATTTACCATCATCATTGACTTGTTCAATATTTTCTGGTAAAGGTGGCTATGGTGTCTAACAGTGGTTGGTGGTAGATAAATTGGACCTTGCTTTTGGAGATTCAATGGTGGTGAAGATGGCTCTTTCTTTCAGATTGAAAAAATTGTGAAGGGTATTATGGACTTTTGATACAAACAATATATTTTTTAATTAGGAAATTATATCTTATTTCCATGACATATCAAATACATTTTTAAACTCTATATCCATTTCCATGTCTATATTCATATTCATTTTCAATTCCATCAAAATCAATTCCTGCATAACAAACGGGCCCTACCTATTTCTTATTTTTATAACGTATTCTAAATTCTAATTATTTTTAACTCTTCAAAGTTTTAATTATTTTTATTATCCTTAAATAATTTTTCCTTCAAGTTTTATAATAATTTATTTTTAGATTAAAAAACAATTAAATAACTTGTGTGGGAATATTTGAAATCTGTCAAAATTATTTACAAGGTCCTCTAGGTGGTCACAAAATTTGCTTGAGATCAACAAAAGCAAGAAAGCTCCTCCCCCTATATCTAGAAGGAATGTCACCAAACAACTGCATTTTGCAAGCCCGTTGGGTTCATGAAATCAGGTATCAAAGGAAAGGAATGGGAGTTAGGCATGTGGGTTACCATAAGTAAACAAAGAGTGGTATTTGATTTTGGTCCAAAAGGAGTACATTTAAAATAAAGGTTGAAATAACAAAACATACTCTATAATATTATTTACATTATTATTCTATTGTAGATGTTTTCAAAGGTTCTTTTTCCCAACAAACAAGGGCTAAAGGCCAAATATAGGAAATACAAATCGTATCGTAGGGGATTGAGATCAAAAACACTTATTTTGAACTAATGTTTGTAGATGAATCAGAACCATCCTTTGATAATCTATTACAAACACAGTTTTAGTTCTTTGCGATGCACCTTACTTGTACATTCCAAGCATGATTGAGCGTACTCTAAACTTGAACTACAATTTTGGGAGTTGAATTTTTGCCATGAGAAAATATAACTTGTTTGGAGTTAAGTTGCCATACCATTTCAGCTTATCGTTGAAGGATGGTATGGCTGAAGGATGGTGTTACATACCATCTTTCTTTGATACTAAGAGTATATAGACAACATAAGGATTAAGATCCCTCACAAATCCTTTCTGTAAAAGATCGTCAACCTGCCTCTGAATCTCATTAGCTTCCTCTGGACTTGTTCTATATGCTAGCCTATTTGGAATGGAAGATCCAAGATAAAATTAATAAGATATTCGATCCCTCCTAAAATGGGTGCTACATCAAGTATCTTTTTGGGAAATAAATCTTTAAGCTCCTGCAACAAAGAAGAAACATAGGTAGGTAAAGAAGAATAATGTCGTTAGTATATAAACAAACTTCGTTGCACATAAGTGCAAAAATTAATTGTCCTTCCCCTAAAGCACTCTTAATCTCTCTTTTTTTTTTTTTGCAAACAAACTAATTTCCTTTTTTTCTTTCCTTTTCTTTTTCCTTGTTAATTTTGTATCTCATATTGAAATCTTTTGCGATGCTTGGATGGGTCGGATGGTAGTAAAGTAGTTTTATCGTTATTATGCTTAAAGGTATAGGAGCTCCTATAACCATCATGTTGGGATTTCTTATCAAATTGCTATATACTCCCAAGTAATATATGACAAACAACCATGGGCACCACATCACCTAATACTTCATCAAAGTACTTACCAATGGAAAAGAAGACCAAATTTTGCTTGGTAACCTTCTTTGCATGATCATCAAACCATTGCAACTTGTATGCTTTAGGATGGGAATGGTTGTCAATTTCAATTTATCCACCAAATTGGCATAGCTCCTGCCATCAATTATCATACTGTGCCTCCTTTCTTGTATATGACAATTAGTATGAAATATATGCTTTCTTTGCTCATTGTTTTTGTTTTCTTGAAGTTGCACATGTAAGGAACGGATGTTGACTAAAGCTTCATCGGTTGTTACTCCTGCTTCAACATCGGATGCATCATTCAATGGGGGCATGCTTTCACATTCATCCTCACTGTTTGCATGTTCGCTTTCATACTCTTCATTATCTTTAAGAATCATAGCTCTCTTGTTGTACCATTGAGTAGCAATATGTCCCTTTCCATAACATTTATAACATTCAAGAGAAGATGTTTTAGTAGAAGATGAAAGTTTTGAGTTAGATACCTTACCACTATCAAATTTGGACTTGAATTCCTCCTTGGCCCTATGTGGACATGGGGATTCACCCTTGGCCTTAAAATCCTTCCACTTGGAGGTTGATTTAGAGTCCCTCCAATTAGAAGATGATAACTTAGATTGTTTGGCTTTCATTTTTTTCTCAACTTTGATGGCTTTGTGAACATGCTTTTCCTTATCTACAAATATGTACATATCTACTTTATCCATGATCTTAGGTTTAAATCCATCAAGAATCTTCGTCATAGAGGCTTCTTCATCTTCTTGTACTTTAGCGCTCATTTTAAGGCGATCAAGCTTATAAACATACTGCTCCACCGTCATAGACCTTTGATCAAATAGTTTCAATTTTCTATTTAATTCCCTATAGTGGTAGCTAGGAATATATTTTTTTTCACATTATTTTTTTCAACTTCTTTCAAGTTTGAGGTAGATTTTTCCCTTTAAGACACCTCTTTACCTGAAGATCCTCCTACCAAATAAGGGCATAATCAGAAAACTAAAGGGAAGTCTTTAGGACAATCATTCATTCAAAAGATTTGATCAAATTTTATTTTTCAATTAAGGTAAACATTTGGGTTAGTACTGCCTTTGAATGGGGTTATTTTATTTTTTGAGCAGATTTATCCAAACCACGTTTGGAAGTTCTTTTACTACTCTTGGTACTTGTTGACATAAATTCATCATCATAATCCTTCTCATTTTAAGTTGATTTAAACACATTTAACTCTTCCATATCTATTCGGAGTTGGAAATTTTTTTCATACATGGGTGTAATGAATTCTTTTAATTCTCTTATACTTGTAGTAAGCTCTTCATTATTTTCTTTTCCTCCTAGTTAGTTTCAACCAATGACCTTTTAATCTTTCTAGAGCTCCTTCCTATTAGATCATCTTCCTCCACAAATGGAAGACAGACAGCACGAGAGCCATATGTTTGTTAAATTGAAAACCGGATTTGGTTGTGTTTGACTTCACTGGTTACGCCTGTCTCCTCATGTCCTCTCCAAAACCATGATCTGAACCGTCCATTGCACATTGAAAAAATCACTACAGTCATGTGAAAACACTTTACTCATTTTGATCTTATAAAGCATGTTGATCCAATAAAGTTTTTTTCACACACTTATTTTAAAAATAATAAATCATATTTAGAAAACCTTTTATCTAAACAAATCTTTTAAATTGTAACAAGAGAGACTAACGAGAAAGCAACACTTGAGAGAAGAGTGCTCGACCTCCATGCAGAAAAAATTAAAAAAGAACCCAGAAAAAAAAGTTCTATACGCCTAAAATAATATTTCTATCTTATTTTAGAGATTGGTATGGGTTAGGGTTTTCTGGACTCTCGTTTTCCCTGACTCGGAACACCATCAGACTCGCTCTCATCCCCGCGGTATATTCTCCGGCGTCTCACTGGTATGTCCGTTTCTCTCTTTCCTTAGTTGTTCTATATTGTAATTCTCATCATTTATAATTTTGCGGGGCGACTTGTGTGATCTTTACAAATTTGCCTAGCATCTCTATACATCGGACGAGTTCTGTCTGCTTTGTCTTCCAACACTTTGATCTATTGATAGTTTTCTTCTAGAAATTTTTGGTTTATCCATTATTTTTCGTGCTTCTGCCTGTTGAGCTTACCAAACCCCCCCCCCCCAAAAAAAAAAACAAAAAAAGGGGGGAATATTCTGCCGTTGTGAATGAGAGTCAGCAGTTTTTATGGTTTCTAGAGAAATGAAAAGAGCTCAAAATTTTGCTTTTTGCTTATTGGGTTTCCCTTTTCCCTTTGGATTAGAGTCCTCTCATTGGATGTTTATCCATGAAATTGATTATTTGTCGAAATTCTCATGTGTATCTGTATGATTCCACTGCTGATTGAGCTAATAAATTGTTGCTCAAAAAAAAAAAAAAATCTATAGAATCGATTCTAAGATATTATGGTCAAGTTTTTGGCACTTTTTTTTTTTGGGGGAGAAATTAGCAAAAATGAACCAACCTCTGTTCGATCGTTATCTGTGCTTACTTTAAGAGAATTAGGTTCTTCACGTACGAACATATTGCAAACTTCAATCATTGGGGTGGATCTCTCCCCCTTGATTGATTGCATTTGTTGTTGTTATTTCCATGCTTAGCATTCAAGAATCGTTTTCCAGAGAAATATTTTTTGACACATGAAGTTTTGTTTTTAACTAATGAAATTTGTAGTTTGTTTCTTTATTGTACCTCCAGGGCTAGAAGACTGGCTGGGATAAAAATGAGTGCAGTGGAGAAATCATCAGCAACCACAAAAACCCCAGCAGATTTTCTCAAATCCATTCGTGGGCGACCAGTTGTTGTAAAGCTGAATTCTGGTGTTGATTATCGAGGTTTGTCCCTCTAGTTTTCTTTTTTTCTTTTTGCTTTCCTCGTTAATTGTTTAGTAGATGCCTAGGAAGGTTTTCCTTTGTCTCTGATATGTTGTATTAAACTTCTGAAGCTGAAAACTTCTTATTCTTCTCATTTCAACTTCTGTGATAGAACTGAAGAGCTTAATTTTCTAGCATAACTAGATGTTAATTCTGCAAACTTGAATGCTTAATGACAATTAATTCTTTCAATTAAATACGTTGGTTTTTCCCCCCTAAGAATATGTCCTGCTTCTTCCTGTCCTTCAGTGTCACCCGTGTCCCAATCTGTATCCTGCTTCTTCCAGGTGCTGAGGCGCTTGCTTCTTACCTGGAAAAGGTGCTCAACCCAAAAGGGTAAGCAGCACGAGAGGTGCTAAAAAACTTTCCCTCTTTGGGATCCTGTGTTAAGGCAAGCCCCTTTAATAACATTGATGGTGGAACTAACATTGTATTCTAACTTGAATAATGAAATATCTTTTTGTTCTAGCATTTCAAGGATTCTTGATGTGCATGTAGCATTAGTTTTTTGGGCAAAGAACTTGCTAATTTATCACCTAGCAAAGGCATTTTTTTTAGCATAAAAACGAAGTTGTGAAAAAAATTTGATATAGTCTGTCTAATTTCTCATATGAGAGCCATATCAAAGGGTTAATTCCAAAATTTTGATTAACAAAGTGAGAGGAAAGGGAGTGCAGTGATAATTAAATTCTAATCAAATTCTTTTCTTATTTGGGGGTCTCGACTTTGTGGGCATACTCTTGATAGTTGGTCCTGTTGGCCGCATGGTTTTTGTTATGTTAATGCTTCCATGGGGCCTTGAATGAACTGGCTTGATTGTTTTTGGTTAATCTTTGCAGGCATTCTAGCTTGTCTAGATGGCTATATGAATATTGCAATGGAACAAACAGAAGAATATGTAAACGGGCAATTGAAGAACAAATATGGAGATGCTTTTATTCGAGGGAATAATGGTTGGTATGATGATGTTTCGTATTATGATTTCATTGATTTTATTCATACAAGTGATGATCGAAATCTCTTTCCCTCGATCCAGTTCTATACATCAGCACATCAAAGAGGACCCTCGCGGATGGGGCTTAGATTGTGACCTCGTGCTGCCCTCCCACTTTGGTTTTGGAAGACTGCTGATTGGCTATTACATTTACAGGTTATTGCTTACAGCTTTTGCTTGTCATTTTTAAGCTGTGCATTCCGTTGGTGCTTGTTATTTTTTGGATAACCTTGCCAAAATGGTGCCGCTTGTTCCCAAAAACGTTGTCCAACAAGCTGTTAAATGTATCTTCTTCATATGCATTTAGAGAGAAACATAGAACGTTATTGTGATGGTGCCCATATCCTATCGTTAGTTATAGGGCTCACATATTATAATTTGATAGAGGCTTATTAGTCCACTTGTTCTCGAGCATTCTTTACTTTCACTTTGTGAAACGGGAGAAGCCCTAAATTTTTAACACTTAGTTGGGTTTCTGACAATACTAGTCACATTTGTTTGGTAGAAAACCTTGGCGACGTTTGCGATTTTGTTTACTAAGAGTCCATGCTTTAATGTTCCCTCGAGTAATCTTATTATTCGTTTCATAAAAATTGCTTTATGTTGGGGAAGATTCCCTCGAATTTAACTAGATTACAAAGCCCTTTTTTAGTTAGAGGAATATGTCACTGAACCAGCAAAGATTGTTGAGACAATTTTGTGGGGAACATGACTTGTTGAATGGCGATCTAGGTTCGATTTTTGTTGTATAGCCAAAAGAAAATCGCAAGATATAGCAGGAGGCATAAGCATAAGTCGTTGGGGAGGAGTCATAAGGCATTTTAATCATGTTAGGGTTTTGTACTATTTGAATTAATTAGTTAAAATTTGAGGGGCTGAAAAGGAAAATGACGTGTTAAGAACCCAGAAATTTATAATTTTTTTAATATTTAAAATGATTGAAATAATATTTTTGACATTTCAGATATGAAATCGGGTAATTTGACTTGATTTTAAGAAAACTTGGAATCCTACACCTTTAGAGGATGTAACTCCTATAAAATTTAGATTATCGGATATTTTTTTTAATATATGGCGCAAAAAATGATTGCCGATCTGGCAGGGGTTTATCAACCACCCCAATTTTGTACTTTTTTAATCGGACCGTACACATGAAAATGACAATTAAAATATAACAATGACACGTCAACGTCTCTTTAAATTAATTGCTCACCTACGTCACGCATGCCCATATTTTGATTATAAAAATTTCAGGAAGTAATCTTAGTAAACAATCCTCCAACCCATGATTATAGAATATTTACATGCACAAGCATAAACAAAACTAAAATGGTGGCGTAGCGAAACATCATCATGTCGAAAGGCTGGGACCAACACGCTCCAGGTGACATCGAACAGAGTTCGTTGCTGGTGAAAAATCCAATCTTAGAGGCTACCCTGACCAGGTGAGCTCTCAACCAAACTCATCAGAACTTCCAGCAATGATAAGTTTTTTTCCAAAAAAAAAAAAAAAACCAATCTTGGCTTCTCAGGTCTTCATTCTGGGTGATTGAAGGTGACAGACATATCCCTCCTGTTTAAACTAATACCTACAAATTTCTCTTCGTGGCACTGCACGCCCCCTAAATGAAATGCCCTCATTTGTTACCATATCACAAAGTCCACCAGTATTAACCTAGAATACTAACTCCAATAGTTGCTACGTTGTTCCAATCCATTCCATTTTTTAACAGAGTTCCAAACCATCTTAATAGAAATAATATATATATATATATATAAAGAACCAAAACACCAAACCTATTTTTTTAAAAAAAAATTCAGGTCAGATTGCTATAAGGCAATTGGTTAGAATCCTACATTCCTCTGCTTTAAGAATAACAAGTGGTTATAAGACTTACAAAAAGGTTGTGCTTCAAATTCAGAGAAATTACCACTTCTACCAATGATCGAACTCCAGATCTGTTGACCTAAATATAGAGAAATCTTGCTTCGCAATCACTACCGAAGCCATACCAGCATCACATCAGCCTCATGCCTAATTATATCACGTCATGCCAAAAACACCTTATGGTTATGGCCCAAACAATTCAAGGATAATAGCTAACCTCATCCACCATAGAGAACTGTCTCAACCAATGTATCATCAATTGTCTCCATGACACCTTAAAAGAATGTCATACAGCATTCTGATTGTTGAGCCTAGAAGATTCGAAAAGAAAATGAATACAGATAACAAAAGATGGAAAAAAAACAAGTCTACACCCAATTTGGCATTGAGCTTCATCAAGATTTGCCTTGGAAAAAGCAGCTGCTTGGGTTGAAACACATAAATGAACTTTGGCCAAAAGGAAAAACTTGCTTTGACGTAGCATACTGTCAAGAAAAATCCTCAGCCACAATACTACCAAACAGGGCGCCAATCAACCCACAAAATAAATGGCAACAGCTAATTCAAAATCCAGACAAATATTGGAACTCCGCTTGCTAATGTCATGGAGAATAACCCCAAAAATCAATTAAGAACTTCTAAAAGTTTAAGGGGTATTTCCATAAACTAAAATCTTTCCAGGCAATGGCAACAGAATAAAAAGTCATACCAATGGAGAATACCAAGGATTGAGGGACCAAGGCATCCATCCCACAATAAACTTGACAAAAGGGAGAGAAATCCACCCAAGTGGCCACTTCTCACCTTGGGTATGTGTTTCAAGCTCCATCAGTGGTTGCAGATGACAAACTATGAAGAAGGGACCAGTTGATCAGATATGATATGGTCTAATAGGTCATAATCCAGGTCAATGCTCAGCATAAGCCAAGTTATGAAAGACACAAACTCTGCTGCTAGTCAAGAATATTGTTGAAAAACATAAGCCTTATGTAAATGGTTCACCACATTAAATATTCATTTTTTTGACTGATCTATTCTTCCTCGGAAAATCAAGAGAAAAGAGGATTGCGAGAAAGACATATGGCCTTGAAATTTAATGCAGACGTAAAAATGTAGACATTCTACTAAAATCTAAAAGCATGAAATTTTCATAAATCAGTTCCACCAAATTACCAGAACAAAATTTTCATGCTTAACAAATTCGTAGAGAATAACAATTAAAAAATGAGAAATTATCATAAATCATGGCTGAAACCCAGAGATACTTGTGAAAAGTAAAAGACTTAAACTTTCAACTTCCATTAAGGATAAAGTATTCCAAACCATCTGGCTGTCGAGGACTTTCAGTGTCAAGCAACCATAAGTTACATCGCAACAGTTTTTTTTTCTTGTGTTGTGGGGGGGGGGGGAACACTTTTAAAAATATTGCATAAAATTTTCTCTGCCCCAAAATTCAACCTGATCCTCAGGACCTCAACAGCATTTCAAATAGAGGTACTACATAGCTTAAAAAAACTTCAGAGAATGTACTTGATATAAAAGAAAATACAAGTTTCAGAATCTGGTTCTTTTAGAGATCAAATGGTATGATTCATTACAAAGTTAAAGGATGCATTTTGAATAGTGCTGGGAACTTCAGAAGAATCAGCAGAGTCCAAAACTAAATGATTGATGCATCTATGAGGATATCTGCACAACGAATACATAAAGCATAAAAAGAGTAATTTCAATAAAAATATCCATTAGAAAGGCAGATACAATAGTAAAGTTATGAAAGCCATACCATACCAGTGGTACTGCAAATGTGTGTGTGTGTGTGTTTCTAATGTCATATTTGTCACAAACCTCAAAGCAAACAAGGTAATGTTTGTTTGAAACAAGACTGATGAAATCATAAATAAATATAACAGAGTAAAATGCAAGCTTCTGTATGTTGTTTCACAAAGATAAAACTCAACTAATCCAGAAGATAAATGTGCATTGAACTTGGAACAGAGAGCATTAACATCTATTGTTTAAATGTTCCCTCTTGCAGCCTGAATTTCAAAAACAAAAGACTAATAAAAGAAAACTCAGAAAATGGTGAGTACACTTACTAAACACAAGGACACAATTAAGGCTGCCACATTGCTGGAGTAGCAACATGAAATCATGTTTCACATGATAACTACTAGCCAAGGCATGGTTCAGCATTGGATAGCAGGGCTCATTCAGCACGTCAAACATTACTAGACCAAAAACCACTAACCAGGGACAGTATTTTATTTTAGAGTAATGAAGGGACAACCTACCTTAAATAAAGAGTAAATCAGACAGCTATTCTACAAGACAACAGATTTTACTCTCATGCTCAACCCACCATATTCTCACCCACTTTAATGTATGGAAATTCCATCATTTTCACTTCCCAGAATGGGTAAAATAATAAACAATAATAGAATTTAGAAGTAGGCAGCATCTAAGCAAATGCTCTGCGTTACAAACAGAGCAAAACCTGTTTAAAAGGCAGCATCTAAGCAAAACCTTATCGCAAGTCAATAACATATCTTTCTCCACCCATCTTAGAGAATCAACCATAACATGGATGTCCACAAAAATTAACAACAAATATAACACGTAACCATCTCATTGTAGACAAATGATAGTCTCAAATTATAAAATTCAACCAGCACAAAATACATGGACAACATTGAGGACCTCAGTTCTAAAACATTAAAGACAGCATAACCTCCAATTTATACGCTAACAATTAAATACGTATTCTACATTTTATCCTTTAGCATTCTCACCCCAAGAGCAAACACCCAATTCAACTGCTTGCGCTGAAAATGAAATTCAGACAGGTGTAAAACCAATACTGAGCATTCATGAATAAACACTCAGCAAAACGAATGCACATACATCAGCATAAGCCCCCCTTTAAAAGGAAATCATTTCACCCCTATTGTACTGTAAAATGGACCACAATACCAAAATCTTTTAAGAGAAACAAAGCGAGTAGCAGCCCTCTTGCATTGGACGTTTTCTTTCTTAGTCGAAAGGTGAATAAATTTTGCAAGTCAAATTCTTCTGTCCCTAGTCATGTCAATTTTGAAATTACTTTAGTGCAATAATCACATCAAGGTCAAAGGAAGTATAATGCTTGACACATCACCCACATTCATCCATAAGTAAATTCCTTTCAAGGAAAATGCTAGATTTCTTCACTTTTTCAGGGGGTGTCAGACCTAAAAATAAGAAACAGTAAAAAAGGCAAAAAATACTCATTCGGTTTATATGATTATAAATATTCCCCCAGTGTCTCTTGTTTTACAGTACAGTATCATCAGCTTCATGGTATCCATTGTAAAACATTTTCATTTTTAGGCAGACAGATAAGAAAAAAGTTTTTCATAAAAAATCAGAGTAACCTTTAAAAGGAAACAAATGAGCAGCAAATAGATTCGGAAGATGCAAAGTTACACAATGCTAGACTCACCTAATGACCCATGTAAGGAGCGCCAGGGCCAGGATGAGGCCTAACACCACTGCTCTGCCCCATTTGTGGGTTTTGGTATCCCCCCTGCATTCCTGGTTGGTTCCCGTAGCCCACAGCAGGCTGATTGACATATCCAGCAGGAGGCCCAGCCTGGTTTGCCGGTGCACCACCAAGACCTCCAAGCAGGTTACCCAGCCCGAGCCCAGCACCTTGGGTAGTAAGCAAAGCAGTCAGGGCCTGCCCAAGTGCTGGATTTAGCCCCTGTGCAGCCACTCCAGGATTGAAACCTACAGAAGGAGCTGAGGGTGCCATCAGGTGTCCGGGTCCTGGTCCGTGCCCGCCAGACTGAAACTTATTCTTCTCCTTTCTTGACTGGTAGTGAGGCTGATGATGATGAGAATGATGCTGCTGCTGGTGATGCTGATATCCCTTGTTTCCCTTAGGACCATCAACAGCCTTCTGACAATACAATGTATACCCTTCAAAGTTTTTATGCGGTTCTTCCAAAGCCTTCTTTGCACTCTCTACTGACTTGTATACAAACAATGCAAATCCCTTTGGCTTGCCCGTCTGCTTATCAAGACCCAAAGGACCATCCTCTATCTCCCCAAATTGACCGAAGAACTCAAGCAACTTTTGGGGATCAAGTTCTGCACTTACATTGCTAACAAAGATCTTCCTTTGAGTATATTCAGACACCGGTGGGGCCACTGCAGCAGGCGAGGGGACCGGTCCCGCGGATGCTAATTGACACGATGTGGTTCGGTTCCCAATCTTTTTCTGTGGCTGTTTCAGCGCCTTCCGAGCCCCACTTCGGTGCTTGAACAGGATGAAGGCATAACCTTTTGATTTCCCAGAGACCCTATCGGTGACAGCCTTACAATCCTCAATCTCGCCATACTTTCCAAAAACACTCGTAAGGGTTTCAGCAGTGGTGTCCCAGCCAAGACCATGGATGAAGATTTTTCGGTGGGCAGGGTCGACGTCCGCCAGCTGACGGACGTTGTCGATAAAATCCGAGTGCTTTTCCGCAGCTTGCTTAACAAGAGTGTAGAGCTGCTCCTTCGTAAAAGGCTCAAGAAGCTTCTCTAAAGGCTCCTCTTCGTCCAAAAGCTCAACATCATCATCGTTCTCGTTGCCTTCCTCAGCTCCATTCGCTTCAGCCTGAGCTGATTCAGATGGGGCAGCATCGACTGTAGCTTCCGCCGTCTCGGGGTGCTCGCTATCCTGCTCTTGAGGGTGAAGTTCTGGGGGTACACTTGCATCCGCGTTTTCGTCTAATTTTGCATCTTCCTGATGCGTATTATCATCCACGGCCATCGTTTCGTGTCCCCGGTGCTCTTCTTCTAGGGTTGCATCCGGGTTTGGGTGTTCGTCCACCGTAACTTCCTCGTGGATTTGCTGTTCTTGGGGTTGTTCTTGTTGTGCAGGTTGTGAATCAGAGATCTTGGCAGATTCGGGTTCAGATGATCGAAGCTTTCGCTTCTTAGCCATGGCGGTGGAATCGCGTTTTGGGAGACGAGCTAGGGTTTGAAGCGGGGAAGAGAGAAGGGGAATTCGGTTTTGAAAGAAAATGGCTGCGTTTAGTTAATTATGGGCGATCAGGTCAAAAAATTAATTATGGGCATCATCATTTCATTTTTCGGCCGGGAGTGCATTTTGCAATTTGGGACCAAAAAATATTTTACGAGTAACTGTTAACTTTTTCGGCTGTTTGTCACAAACACTATATTTGATTATTTTCTCTTCATCTATTTTAAATTTTCTTCACAATTTTTCATCCATAATTCTCTCTCTTGACTATACTTTCATCCCTCAATTGTAATTCAATATAGCGAGGAACAAATTTTACATTATATTCAATTTTGATAACCAAATTAAAATTTGAGAATGTTATGTCAGTTAATCCTTTTCCTAAAAATAGATATATCATCTCTAATTTTTAATATAAAATTAGTCTATTTTTGTAAGAGAAATTAAGGAAACTAAATATATTACTTAAAAGTATTTATATTTATCTATTTTTTTCAAATTAATATATCTGACTTGTAAACTAATATATATAATCTAATTATATGTATAAATAAATATTTTGAAGTATAGTATTTTAGTCAATTTCACATTTGAATAAATTAATTTAAAAGACCCTTATCTCAGATTATGTATGACATTTCTTTAGCTGTTCACCAAAAAAATTATCTATTTACAAACCTTGTAAGTTGGTTATAAAATTGTTGCATGTAAATGTTAATAACTAACTGGGTTAACATTATTTTTAATGGTCAGTCTATTATTGTGAATGAACAATTGTCCCGTAGTGGAAGCTTTGATGGCCAATGGCAGTGGCAGTCGGTCACCCACAAAGGTGGTTTTTAAAAAAGTAAAGAAAAGAGAGGCATTTAGCAAAGGCTATGGCAAACAGAACCTTAATTGATTAATAGCTAAACCACAGGGCCGCAAAGCGATTTGGACCCTCTCTTCACCCGCCCCCGCCATGGACTTGGTGAGATTGAGCAAGGCTTGCCAGATTCTTCAGGACCAAAGAAGAAAATAAAGATGAGCAAACAACTCTGGAAAGAGAGCTAGAATCAGAACTTACGCGCGCAAGTTGAAGGAGGAGTTCAAATGCCAGTTACATGCAATCCTGAATCAAAGTGACTTGTTCAAGAAGCACCAGACGCATCATTGCTAGCGGAAAGACCATGGGCTTTCCTTACTGAGTTGTTCTAGTTTTGCTAATTCAATGCTACAAAGTCTAACTTCAATTGTTGATGAAGACGATGGTCATGTGTTACATAAGACCACAAACTTCCCATTCCTCCATTCTTGACGGGGGAGTGTGTTCTAATGGAAATTTTTGACACATATACTTATTCTCAAATTTAGATACCAAGCAAGTTTTTGAATTAGGTTTTTTAAGTGATTTTTACGCAATTCAATTTTGTAGGTGATTCAATATTAAACAAAATACATAAATATACAAAAAAGGTGAAATTTGAGCATCATCAATAAACATATCAAAGTGTAACTAAAGCTAACCCCTATGCGATGTACGAAATGTGGGAAATGATAGTCTATGATATGATAATATATTTAAGAAATTGTTCACAATAAATTATAATGTATTAAATATTATTATTAGAATTGTGCCCTGTATTCTAGTTTGAGTTATCCTATTTTCTTAAAAAATCTCCTACTCATCTCAAGAAACAAATTTCATACAATTTTCAAATATAACATAAGGATTTTCTCAATTTTACATCCAAATCATTTAAAATTTGGGTTATTAAAATTACATTCTATTTAGACTCCACCATGAAATATAGCTATGAAACACAATAACATAGAATACTTCTCCCTCATTTTCAATGAAATTTTCATCCACACCAGAAAAAATTCAATTCTTGCTATGTAGTTTTTTTAAAAAATATATAATTTTTTTCATATCTTGATTATAAAAATGATTTTATAAAATTATAATACATTAAAATGTATTTTACTAAAATAAAGAATCAAAAGGTTTAATTTAAAAAAAAATAGGGTAAATTTATATTAATTATTAAAGTGCAATTAAATTGCATGAGAATGAAATAGGAGTTGATGGAATTCAGAAATTAAATAAATTATTGCTAAATTATATTATCAATTCATTAAATTATATTAGGATTATCATTGATAGGAGCTTTTAAAATAATATTGTTAATCAAGTGAATTACTCCTTAATACTAAAAACATTTTGAAGAAAAATTATAAATTTAAAAGGTAAAATAGATTGAGATTTTTTACCTATAAAAATCAAATCAATAAAAGTAAGCATCATCTATAGCTCACTCCTATATTAGTAGCAAGTAGCAAGTTGCAAGTTGCAACCACATTTTCATATTTTGAAATAAGGATGACTATTATAAAAAAAAAAAAAGAAATAAGGATGACATAATCAAGGAATTGACGGGAAAGGGGAAAAAAAGTTTAATTGATGATGCCATGCTCTAGTACAAGGAGCCCCAGCTTTTGTCCCCAAACCCTGCCACTTGCCAATATTTCCCACAAAATCAGACACAACGGCAAGCAAGAAAAGCCAAGCATTCGTCAAATTTCCAAATCACTCAGGCCAGCACCCATTAACGTATTGCTCTCAACAAGCTTTCCTGCTAATTGTTATATAGGTGTCCCGTGCGTTTCGATCTCAATTCGCCCCGTAAAAATTTGTTCATTTTGATCACCATTTCGATGGCCTTCCTTGTGTTACTTGTGCAGCTGCCGTACCCAGAACTATGAGGGCCTTTTTTCTCTGATTATACCGGTTTTATGTCAGATCATTGTCCTGTTTCTTTATAGGTATGAGCCTTGTGCTTTGTAGCCGCTGTTATCGGTTAATTGATTACTTTGTTGATATAATTAAATCCTGCGTACGTCCCTGTTTCTGGGCTCAAGCAAGCTTGTGGGTTTTCTATGTTTGCCATAATTTCATGTGATAATTCAGTAAATGGGTTGATAGTGATAAACGAAGTAAAAGAGTAAATCTTGACGGGTACTTCAACCATTTGCTTGATGCTTGTGAGAGAATGTCGAGGAATGAAAGTGATTTAAACACAAATGCCAGCGTCAGTCCTCATTCTTGTGCTTTTCCCCGTAAACAGTTTCGTTTCTAATATCATCCAGAAACATGCTAGGGTTAACGTACTATATTTTTAAAACAAGATTCTTTAAAAACACTCTAGTCCATGAATGACGGTTGGGTTGTATTTTGAAACTGCCTATATTGATTTTGAGAGGTGAGTTCCTGGCTTCTAGTGGAATCCTCAATGATTTACTGCATCACTATAGCTGCAGATTTTGTGTTGAAAAGTGTGCTGAATGGGGATTCAGACAATGGGTTCTCAAGGTAATGGGCAACAATCTCATTTACAGCCTTCCCCATTGACAAGGCAAAGTTCATGGTATAGTCTTACACTTGATGAGGTTAAAAATCAACTAGGGGACCTGGGGAAGCCATTGGGAAGCATGAACCTCGATGAGCTTCTTCAGAATGTATGGACTGCTGAAGCAAACAAGTCTATAGGGGTAGAAAATGAGAACATGTCATCATCATCTTCTCTTCAACGTCAGGCCAGTTTGACCCTGGCCCGGGCTTTGAGTGGGAAGACGGTTGATGATGTTTGGAGAGAAATCCGACAAGGTCAGAAGAAACGATTTTCAGAGGATATAAGAGGTCCATATAGAGAGATGACTCTTGGTGAAACTACCTTGGAGGATTTCTTGGTACAGGCAGGGCTTTTTGCTGAAGCTTCTATTAGTCCATCTATGGGGTTGGATACCATGGAAGCCACCACCCCTCAAAGCCTTCAACATAAGACAGGCTTGTCACCCTCCCCTTCATTTGGCAGTTTATCTGACACAAGACCAGGCCGCAAAAGGGACACTCCAGATGCATATGAGAAAACTTTGGAGAGGAGGTTGAGGAGAAAAATCAAGAACAGAGAATCTGCTGCCCGTTCACGAGCCAGAAAGCAGGTTTAACCTATATTGACTACATAGGATTTTGAGTGATTCATTAGATTTTTTTTTTTAATTCCCGTCGTTTGGAATACTATCTTGGACTGCTACTGATCAGAGTTGGATGGTCCAGGCGTACCATAATGAATTGGTCAGCAAGGTTTCTCGTCTAGAAGAAGAAAATACAAAGCTCAAGAAAGAGAGGGTAAGATTCTCATTCTGATTTTTTATTTTTATTGCTTCATTATGATTTCTTGGATTTATAATAAAGGCACTTTTATTTTCTTTGGCTGTGAGTTTCATTGAGTATTTAGGTAATTTGATTACTATTGGTTTAAAGGAACAAACTTTTTCTACTATAATTGAAAATTTATGGTTCATTGTATGTTTTTTATTGAGTTTGTCTTGCACCGAGCGACATATGAGGTGAACTATCTCTTCCTGGCAACGGTGGTACGTTCTGTACCTAAATTTATCACAATTTTTAGATATGAACAAGTAATCTTGAAATAATCATTTTTGGGTATAAATCATCTTCCTTTTAAGAAATTGCAGCCACTGGAGGCTGAGTTGGGATAAATTTTGATAACCTGCTAATTGACTGTCTGTTGCTAAATTTTTGCCACACCTCCTATGCATGTTATTATATATGACGAAATCCGTGTCATTAAAAAATTTCATAAGGCCTTGTAATGAATGAGTCATCATAATGAGAGGTGAGCTGTAACTACATGTTTAGAATTCAATAACACGGCATTTAGATGAAAGAGTTGAGCTGCCAAACACATATATACAATTTTTATGATTTCCAGAAAGCTTTTAAGCTACATTAAATTACTTCTCTTGTCATACCCATTAATATATTTGTTGATGCCTTCTTCTATGAGACACTCACGTGTATGTTAGCATCTCGTGCTTTAGTCTGCCTTTAAATATTGTATCCTACATAGACAATGACCATGAACGGGTTTGTTTCTTACGTAAGAGGTTGTATGTCCATAATATACTTTAATAAATTTAAGATTGGTATCCTCTGAGTGATGCAGTCCGTCCCTAGCATCACTCTGATAAATATGATGTGCTTTAACAAGTAAATTAAAGCTTTGGTGCTCGATAGATGCCTCTTTGTGCTATCTGAATCTCCACTTTAAAGGTCTCTCGTTGTAGTCCTTCAAAGTGAATTTCTTCACTAATACCGTCCTCTCATTAACAGACATGTTAACTTGACCCCGTAGCTATTACTTATTAATAGCTTGCAGTGCACTTATGGCACCAAAGTTGTAGTGCTTGGCGCATTGTGTTGCTTGAGCTAACTAAAACTGTAGCATACAATTTGAAAAGAAGATCACAATATAATTGATGATAAGTAATATATTTAGAATTGAAACCAATTAAAAAAAATGATCATAACAACATAATAATAAGCCATTAATCATGATATCAGGCAAATAAATCATAAAATTCGTGGAAGTTTAATGTTAGTAAGCCTTAGCTTAAACCTTAGATATTGAAACA
>QFDD01002144.1:0-29032 GCA_006871305.1 Vachellia collinsii | reverse complement strand
TACCCTTATTTTGCATGCATTTATACCATTATTGATTATATTGATTCATGCATTGCATTGCACTTAGTTAAGGGTAAAAATGGGTCATTTATCTCATCCAAACTGTGAATGCCTTGATCTTTAATTGATTTAACTTCTACAAAGCTCTTTACCTTTAATTGTAGGCATTTGGAGGAGATTTCAAGACCCAAGATGGAACATTAAAGGAGCCACAAGTTCATCAAGAGATAAAAAATAGTCAAAGGAGCCCTCTGCCACTATTATGTCGCGACCTAAGTGTTTATGTCGCGACCTTTATGTATTTCCAGAACATGTCCCAACGCAGTTACCTCAGGTCGTGACATGACTGTACCCAGGTCGCGACCTAAATGTCTCCAGGTCGCGACATAAGTGCTTATTGCTAAAGCCATGCGTTTTGAATTAGGTTACTCATCTGCTACATATAGGGGGTTAGCCACCACGAACAGAACAGGCTCCCATTCTGCAGATTTGCAGAGGAGAGTCTCCAGCACTGCTCTCTCTCAACTCCAACTTTCCCATCCATTTCCTCTTCCATTTTCTTCATTTCTCAACCATTTTCTGCACCTCCAGTCCATTCAAACCAGTTTCACTACCTTCTTCTCCATATTTTCCTCTTCCTTTTTAGTTGCTCTCATGGCAGAACATATATGTAGTGATAGCTGCATTTTGGAAGCAATGAGAGGCTAAATCCTTAGTCTCTTGGTGAGGGAATAAAGCTTGAGTTCATGAGCACACTAGGGGAGTTTTTCTTTGTCTTGATCTATGTTTGAACTTGTGTTAGTAATTTCTAGATCTAGGAATTTCTACTGTCATGTGACCTTAATTACAAATTTGTGATTTTGTGATTGGACTATGTATTTGGATTGGATGGTGTGTTTATGCTGAATTACATATATGCATTGCAGTTGTGATTAATCCATTATGTTCAATTAATTGTCAATGATTGTTGATAGTTAATGTGTGTGTTTGGATTCTTTGGTTGTTGATTGACAATCATTGGAACATTTGCATCATCCATTCAATTACACTCTAAGTGGTTTTAAACAATGTTTTAAGAGGTGGTAATTAACTTGGATCCAAGTGAGTTTTCATCAATTAAAGCATTGGACCTAAGTGATTGCTTGGGGTTTTTATCTAGACTTAGAGAGTTATAAACTTCCATATCATTTTCAGAGCGATGACAGCCGAGTTCCACTCACCAAGGAACTATCTCTTCATATCTGCAATTTAATTCAACCATTCCATTGTTAAACCAAAATACCAAAAATATTTGCTTCTTGCATTGTTTTGTTATTGCACTACTGTTTTCATAAACCAAATCCCCCTTTTCATACCCAAGTTCAACATGTTTTTCATAACCAATTGAGACTAGGATAATCAATAAACCGCTCCTCGAGAAGAACGATTGGTTGCCCACTATACTGCATTAATTTGGAGCAATCATTTTGCATCGAACCGGAAGGTGACAAAACCGGGCCCGATCAGTGTTCATCATTAAATTCTCAGAAAGGAGAATATACTTATACATTTATTGATTTTGTGAGAGTAACTCAAGATTGGAGAATCTTGAGTGGGAAAAGACACCATCTAAAGTGTTAGTGGGTTGAATTGAGTTAGGAAGGGGAAGAGTCCTTCATTTGTGTTGTTGTAACTTTTTGAGATTAGTGGATTTGAAAAGCTCAGAGGATTCTAAGAACTGGATATAGGTCAAGAGGACTGAACTAGGATAAATCTCTTTGTTCACTTTCTTTCATACTCTGTTTTATGTTCAAAGTTTACGAAAATTTTAATTAGACCAATTCATCCCCCCTTTTGGTCAAATCCTATCCTAACAAGTTTGAAGCCATTTTAATATCTTGAAATACGAAATTACTACCCTATTTATTAGTTAAATCATTACACTATTGTAAATTTAATGTAAATTTATAATACAAAACGTAGACTATAGCAAACAATTTATTGAACTTATAAAAATTTATTAATGAAAGTTATTTTATTAGTTTAAAAGATTCAAAATGTATGTACCAAATATTTTATTGTATAAAAGTTATGAAAATTTACTATACGACAATGCAACTCATGAAAATAAAGAACCTATGAATAGTTTGACATCTTTTTAATAGCTTGAAATTCCAAATTACTACCATATTTTTTAGTTAAATCATTACACTATTGGAAATTTAATGTAAATTTAAAATACAAAACATAGACTATAGTAACGAATTTATTGAACTTAAAAAAATTGATTAAAGAAAGTTACTTTATTAGTTAAAAGGATTCAAAATGTATGGACCAAATATTCTATTGTATAAAAGTTAAGATAATATATTATACGACAGTGCAACTCATGAAAATAAAGAACTTATGAATAGTTTCACGTCTTTTTAATAGCTTGAAATACGAAATTACTACCCTATTTATTACTTAAATCATTACACTACTATAAATTTAATGTTAATTTAAAATACGAAACGAAAACTATTGCAAGCAATTTATTGAACTTAAAAAAATTGATTCATGAAAGTTATTTTATAAGTTAAAAAGATTCATAATGTATGTAACAAATATTTTATTGCATAAAAGTTATGAAAATATGCTATACAACAATGCAACTTATGAAAATAAAGAGCCTATGAAAAGTTTTACGTCTTTTTAATAGCATGAAATTCAAAATTACCACCCTATTTTTTTGTTAAATAATTACACAATTGTAAATTTAATGTAAATTTAAAATACAAAATGTAGACTATAGCAAGCAATTTATTGAACTTAGAAAAATTGATTAATGAAAGTTATTTTATTAGTTAAAAAGATTCAAAATGTATTTACCAAATATTTTTTTGTATAAAAGTTTTGATAATGTACTATAAGACAATGCAACTCATGAAAATAAAGAGCCTATGAATAGTTTTGACATCTTTTTAAGAGCTTGAAATTCCAAATTACTACCCATTTTTTCAGTTAAATCATGACAGTATTGTAAATTTAATGTTAATTTAAAATATGAAACGTAGACTATTGCAAGCAATATATTCAACTTAATAAAATTGATTAATCAAAGTTATTTTATTACTTTAAAAGATTCAAAATGTAGGTACCAAACATTTTTATTGTATAAAAGTTATGAAAATATGCTATACGACAATTCAACTCATGAAAATAAAGAGTCTAGGAATAGTTTCACGTCTTTTTAATAGCTTGAAATACGAAATTACTTCCCTATTTTTAGTGAAATCATTACACAATTGTAAATTTAATATAAATTTAAGATACAAAACGTAGACTATCGCAAGGAATTTGTTGAACTTAAAAAAATTGACAAATCAAAGTAATTTTATTAGTTAAAAAGATTCAAAATGTATGTCCCAAATATTTTATTGTATAAAAGTTATGAAATTGTACTATTCGACAATGCAACTCATGAAAATAAAGAGCGTATGAATAGTTTTACGTCTTTTTAATAGCCTGAAATTCCAAATAGCTACCCTATTTCTTAGTTAAATCATTACACTATTGAAAATTTAATGTTAATATAAAATACGAAACTAAGACTATCGCAATTAATTTATTGAACTTAAAAAAATTAATTAAAGTTATTTTATTAGTTAAAAAGATTGCAAATGAATTTACCAAATATTTTATTGTATAAAAGTTATGAAAATATGCTATACGACAATTCACCTCAGGAAAATAATGAGCCTATGAATAGTTTCATGGTTTTTTAATAGCATAAAATTCAAAATTACTACCCTATTTTTTTTGTTTAATCATTACACAATTGTAAATTTAATGTAAATTTAAAATACAAAACGTAGACTATAGCAAGCATTATATTGAACTTAAAAAAAATGATTAATAAAAGTTATTTTATTAGTTAAAAAGATTCAAAATGTATGGACCAAATATTTTATTGTATAAAAGTTATGAAAATATGCTATACGACAATTAAACTCATGAAAAAAAGAAAGCCTATGAATAGTTTCACGTCTTTTTAATAACATGAAATTCAAAATTACTACCCTATTTTTTTGTTAAATCATTACACTTTTGTAAAATTTATTGTAAATTTAAAATACAAAACGTAGACTATGGAAAGCAATTTATTGAACTTAAAAAAATTGGTTAATAAAAGTTATTTTGTTAGTTAAAAACTTTCAAAATGTATGTACCAAATATTTTATTGTATAAAAGTTATGAAAATATGCTATACGACAATTCAACTCATGAAAATAAAGAGCCTATGAATAGTTTCATGTCTTTTCAATAGCTTGAAATTCAAAATTACTACCTTATTTTTTAGTTAAATCATTACACTATTGTAAATTTAATGTAAATTTAAAATACCAAACGTTAATTATAGTAAACAATTTATTTAACTTGAAAAATTGATTAATGAAAAATATTTTATTAGTTAAAAAGATTCAAAATGTATGTACCTAGTATTTTTTTGTGTTAAAGTTATTAAAATGTACTATACGACAATGCAATTCATGAAATTAAAGAGCATATGAATAGTTTGACGACTTTTTATTTGCTTGAAATTTCAAATTACTACCCCATTTTTTAGTTAAATTATTATACTATTGTACATTTAATGTTAATGTAAAATACGAAACGAAGACTATTGCAAGCAATTTATTGAGCTTAAAAAAATTGATTAATGAAAGTAATTTGATTAGTTACAAAGATTCAAAATGTATGAACCAAATATTTTATTGTATAAAAGTTATGAAAATATGCTATACGACAATTTAACTCATGAAAATAAAGAGCCTATAAATAGTTTGACGACTTTTCAGTAGCTTGAAATTCAAAATTACTATCGTATTTTTTAATTAAAATCATTACACTATTGTAAATTTAATGTAAATTTAAAATACAAAATGTAGAGTATAGCAAGCAATTTATTCAACTTGAAAAAATTAATGAAAGTTATTTTATTAGTTAAAAAGATTCAAAATGTATGTACCAAACATTTTTTGTGTATAAAAGTTACGAAAATGCACTATACGACAATGCAACTTATGAAAATATAGAGCATATGAATAGTTTGACGTCTATTTAATAGCTAGAAATTCCAAATTACTACCCTATTTTTTAGTTAAATCGTTACACTATTGTACATTTCATGTTAATTTATAATACCAAAACGAAGACTATTACAAGCAATTTGTTGAAGTTAAAAAAAATTGATTTATAAAACTTATTTTATAAGTAAAAAAGATTCAAAATGTATGTACCAAATATTTTATTGTGTAAAAGTTATGAAAATGTACTATACGACAATGCAACTCATGAAAATAAAGAGCCTACGAATAGTTTCACGTCTTTCTAATAGCTTGAAATTTCAAATTACTACCCAATTTTTTAGTTAAAACATTAAAGTATTGTAAGTTTAATGTTAATTTAAAACACGAAACGTAGATTATCCCAAGAAATTTATTGAACTTAAAAAAATTGATTAATGAATGTTATTTGATTAGTTAAAGAGATTAAAAATGTATGTACCAAATATTTTATTACATAAAAGTTATGAAAATGTACTACACGACAATTCAATTCATGAAAATAAAGAGCATATGAATAGTTTGATGACTTTTTAATAGCTTGAAATTCCAAATTACTACCCCATTTTTTAGTTAAATCATTACACAATTGTACATTTAATGTTAATTTAAAATACGAAACGAAGACTATTGCAAGCAATTTATTGAACTTAAAAAAATTGATTCATGAAAGTTACTTTATTAGTTAAAAAGATTCTTAATGTATGTACCAAATATTTTATTGTATACAAGTTATGAAAATGTACTATACGACAATGCAACTCATAAAAATAAAGAGCCTATGAATAGTTTTACGTCTTTTTAATAGCCCGAAATTTCAAATTACTACCTTATTTTTTAGTTAAATCATTACACAGTTGTAAATTTAATGTTAATTTAAAATACCAAACGTAGACTATCGAAAACAATTATTGAACTTAAAAAAATTGATTAAAGAAAGTTATTTGATTAGTTAAAAAGATTCCAAATGTATGTACCAAATATTATATTGTATAAAAGTTATGAAAATATGCTATACGACAATTCAACTCATGAAAAAAAGAGCCTATGAATAGTTTCAAGACTTTTTAATAGCTTGAAATTCAAAATTACTACCTTATTTTTTAGTTAAATCATTACACTATTGTAAATTTAATATAAATTTAAAATACAAAATGTAGACTATAGCAAGAAATTTATTTAACTTAAAAAATTGATTAATGAAAGTTATTTTATTAGTTAAAAAGATTCTTAATGTATGTACCAAATATTTTATTGTATACAAGTTATAAAAATGTACTATACGACAATGCAACTCATGAAAATAAAGAGCCTATGAATAGTTTTACGTCTTTTTAATAGCCCAAAATTTCAAATTACTACCTTATTTTTTAGTTAAATCATTACACAGTTGTAAATTTAATGTTAATTTAAAATACCAAACGTAGACTATCGAAAACAATTATTGAACTTAAAAAAATTGATTAAAGAAAGTTATTTGATTAGTTAAAACGATTCCAAATGTATGTACCAAATATTATATTGTATAAAAGTTATGAAAATATGCTATACGACAATTCAACTCATGAAAAAAAGAGCCTATGAATAGTTTCAAGACTTTTTAATAGTTTGAAATTCTAAATTACTACCTTATTTTTTAGTTAAATCATTACACTATTGTAAATTTAATGTAAATTTAAAATACCAAACGTTAATTATAGCAAACAATTTATTTAACTTGAAAAATTGATTAATGAAAAATATTTTATTAGTTAAAAAGATTCAAAATGATTTTACCAAATATTTTATTGTACAAAAGTTATGAAAATAATATATACGACAATGCAACTCATGAAAATAATGAACCTATTAATAGTTTCACGTCTTTCTAATTGCATGAAATACAAGATTACTACCCTATTTTTTAGTTAAATTATTAGACTATTGTTAATTTAATGTTAATTTAAAAGACGACACATGGGCTATAGAAAGGATTTATTGAACTTAAAAAAATTGATTAATGAAAGTTATTTTTTTAGTTAAAAAGATTCAAAATGTATGTACCAAATATTTTATTGTATAAAAGTTATAAAAATATACTATACGACAATGCAACTTATGAAAATAAAGAGCCTATGAATAGTTTCACGTCTTTTTAATAGCTTGAAATTCCAAATTGCTACCGTATTTTTTAGTTAAATCATTACACTATTGTAAATTTAATGTAAACTTAAAATACAAAAAGTAGACTATAGAAAGCAATTTATTGAACTTAACAAAATTGATTATTGAAAGTTATTCTATTATTTAAAAAAATTCAAAATGTATATACCAATTATTTTATTGTATAAAAGTTATGAAAATAATATATACGACGATGCAACTCATGAAAATAAAGAACCTATTAATAGTTTCACGTCTTTTTAATAGTATGAATTACGAAATTACTACCCTATTTTTTAGTTAAATCATTACATTATTGTAAATTTAATGTACAAAACGATACTATAGCAAGCAATTTATTGAACTTAAAAAAATTGATTAATGAAAGTTATTTTATTAGTCAAAAAGATTCACAATGTGTGTACTATATATTTTGTTGTATAAAAGTTATGAAAATGTACTATACGACAATGCATCTTATGAAAATAAAGAGCCTATGACGTCTTTTTAATAGCTTGAAATTCCAAATTGCTACCGTATTTTTAGTTAAATCATTACACTATTGTAAATTTAATGTAAATTTAAAATACAAAACATAGACCATAGCAAGCAACTTGAGTTCCATTGAAAGTATTGGTTTTCTGAAATAGTTTTGGCACTCGAAACTCGAGTATTGTCACTCAATACTCGAGTGTTGTCAACACTTTCATTAAAACTTGAGTTCTACTGAGAGTATTGGATTTCTGAAACTTGTTTCAATACTCGATACTCTAGTATTGACCCTCAGAAGTCAAGTTTTGACAACACATCCACCAAAACTTGAGTTCTCTTAAGAGTGTTGAGTTTTGAAAGCATATTTTATACAATGGTACTTGAGTACTCTCAACACTTTCACTAAAACTCGAAAATCACTTAAAGTGTTTATAAAAACATTGAATTTTATCTTAAGATCAAAAACATAATTGTCATCATCAAAACATTATTTCAACATTCTCCCCCTTTTTGATGATGACAAAACCAATGTGCAATAGATAAACTAGATAAAGAGAGGATCAGGGAAGAAAACTTATGAATTGCAAAATAACTAACATAATTCAATTCAAGTCGTAATCCAATTCAAATGCAGAAGTTGAACAGAAAGTAATAACAACAGAGAGTAATAACAATGTCAACAATACAAAGCAATGCAAACATATCACCACTTCTCCCCCTTTTTGTCATCAATCAAAGAGGGTGAGAAAGAGAGGCAGAAGGCTCAGCAGAAGGGGACTCAGGAATAGGTGGGATAGAAGAGACAGGAACTACTAGCTCAGAGGAAAGAAGGGGCTCAGAGGTAGAAGGCACAGGGGCTATAGGTGGCTGGTCAGTCTCAGAGGCATGATACTCAATGAGAAGCACTGGTGAAGAGTCAGGAGCTGGAACAGCAGATGCAGATGGCTTAGATGAAGGAGGAGGAGGGGCCTTAAAGCCTCTTATGAAGTCCTCTATAGAGGTCATCCTCCCTTCCAGAGAGGAGAGTCTGGAATCCACTGAAGACTATAGGGAATCCACCGAAGTCTTCAGAGATGATATTGCCAAATCAAGAGTCCTCCCAGTGACGTAATCAACAGCAGCCTTCAGCAAATTGGAGACTGATCGGACACGGTTTTGTCATCTTCCCGTTCAATACAAATGATTGCTCCAAATTAATGCAGTATTGTGGGCAACCAATCGTTCTTCTCGAGGAGCGGTTTATTAGTTACCCTAGTTTAATTGGTTATTAAAAACATTGTCAAACATTGAATTTGCAAAGTAAGGGGGAATTTAATCTAAAACTACAGAATGAAATGTAAAACTTGTGGTAAACTATTTGTTTATGTTTTCAAAGTTTGAAAGTAAAATTTTGGATTAAAAAGGGAGTTTAGTGAGTAGACTCTCAGTGATGGAAATTCAACTATCCTTGCCTTGGTTTAGTTATGGGAGATCAATCCTTCTGAGTGAAATTAATAAACCCTAAGCTATCACTTAGGTCCAATCATTCAATTAATGTAGATTTGCTTGAATCCAAGTCAAACAACATTCCTTGAAGCATTGTTCAGCGCAACTCAGAATGCAGAAACAGTAATTGATGCTCATGCTTTTGAAGGATTGCAATCACAATCACAGAAACCTAATGAACAACTAATTACCAATGATCATTGACAATCTAGTGAACACAAGGAATCAAATCTGAAATTCATTAACTCTAGTACGTATGAACAACAACCAATCCAACTACATAGCCAAATCATAAATTCACAGATCTGCAAACTGAAGTTCATAGTAGTAGAAGTCTCTAGATCTAAAGATCTCTACAACATTCAAAGACAAGATATGGCTAGGTATACTCCCCAATGAATCTCTGGCTCAAGTCTTGCTCTCCATCACCAAGAGGCTAAAAATCTAGCCTCTCATGATTCCGGAAATGCAGCAATCATCATTCCTACGCTCAGCCATCAGAAAAGAAGATGAAGATGGAAGTGGTGCAGCAGAAAGTGGTTGGAAGGAAGGAGAAGTGTGGAGAATGGAAGATGGAGGTGAAGTGTGTAGAAAATCGAAGAGAGGTTTGCAGAATGGAAAGGGAGTGCAGAGAACTCCTCTGGCTTCTCGATTTGCTCTTCTGAAAGTGCAGAATACCCCCCAATTCATGATTGTTCCAATTTAGTTAGATCCAGCTGCTGATCTCAACTCAAAACGCACAGCATTAATTCCACGTGATAATGTCGCGACTCTATTTGAAATATGTCGCGACTAATACAGATAAATGTCACGACCTAATAAGACAAATGTTGCGACTATTGAGGCTGAAAGAGCTCCAAGAGTTATGTGCACAAGTCACGACCTATGATCAGTTGGTCGTGACACAAATTGTCCAGGGGCACTCCTCTCAGTCCTGAATTGCATCCTCTTCAGTTTCTTCTTCTATCACTTGAATATCTCCCCTGTGCATCTGCAACAGAAGCAAAGGAATCTTGTTAAAGCATAAAGCACTGGAATTCAAAAGCATGTACAGCTTGAAGCCACAAATCACTCAATTTTCCTTTTTGCATTATTGTAAATGCAATGTGTGACTGCAAAGATAAAAAGGGTTCAATTTAACACAAAAATAGGGCAATTAAGCTCTCAAATTCCCTGAATACCATGTAAATATTAACATTTATCATTCCCCCACACTTAAACCTTTGTACTCCTGGACAAAGACTTGAATCATTCTCAAGAAATTAAGAAGACACATGAGGAAGATGGCATGCTTGATAACGAATTTGTGATTAAATTAAATATCATCCTCTAGAGGAACAAAATATGGTAAAATGAGCAATGCCAAATGATTAGTCGCACATACAATTGATTCTAAACGCATGAACATCAGGGGTTCTCTCACAGGGTATAAGTGTTTACTCACTATCTCTCCTTATTGGGGTTCTTTTCACTCTAAATTCAAGTAACAAACACCCTACCATAAGCTTGTAATAGTTCTAAAGTCTCCACTATTTATGCATCAATACAATGAATCAAGAGGATGTTATGGCTTGTAATGATGGAATTAGGCCACATGGAGTAGAAGAAAAGAAGAAACAAGTGTTATGTGCATGCATGCTATTGATCCATGACCCAAAAATTAGCATCTTATTATGAAATGAAGCCCTTTGTGAAGTATTGTTTCAAATGCCTTATTTTTATTATATATATATTTTTCTTCTTCTCTTTTCTTCTTTTTCTTTTTCTTTTCTTTTCTTTTTTATTTCATTCTCTCTCTCTTTTTTTTTGAACAAATGGACACGATCAAGGCACTTCATTGTAGTCGTACTTCTTCTCTTCATGCATATCATTCAAATTTATTTCTAATAAGATGTCCTCATGTTCCTTAGAAAATACGCATACACAACACTTGATGAATGGCTCAAAAGAGGTCAACAAAAGGTGTAAGTCACGTGAGGGTTTGTGTTTGGGAAAGAAAAAGGTTTAGAAATGAATGCCTCTATCATGTTCATTACATTAAAACATGTTACGTCTTGACTAAGAACTAGAACAAGTTCTAGAGAATGCAGACCACATGAATTATCACTCAATTTAAGGAATTCAGGCTCAAAGTTATCCTTCCAACAAGGGTTACATCCCCTTTGTTCATACATGAAGTTTCAATTAACATGTGCTACTCACAAAACATTAGGACACTTACCATCAAAAGTAAAACTTTGGATGATTAATCAAAGATGATCACAACGGTCATTAACAAACATGCAAAAGTCCCAAGAGTCCTTGTAACATCTTAAAGAAGTCATTTTCAAAAGCCAAGATTACAAAAAATTTACAGTGGGCATGGTTTCCTTGGTTTAATGAATTAGGTTGAATTGAAGAGGCCCAGAATTTGCTTTGAACACAATGCAAGATTCACTTACAGGAATTTTCCACACAAAGATCACTCAGATGCACAAATTACCATTAATGTCGCGACGTATAGTTATAATATCGCGACATAAATTGTACCGAGAGCAAACATGGGCATCAGAGGAAGTCATGTCGCGACATATAGTAACAAGGTGGTGACTTAAATGATACCGAGAGCAGTTGAAAATTCATCCAACATATAGCATTTCATCACCCCAAAACAAGATTTATGATGAAAGATTGGATTTAGAAAAACAGAAAAACCGCTCTCGAGCCCCCCACACTTAAATAGTGCAGTGTCCTCAATGCAAAAACAATGCAAAACATCAGGAAGAAGAGGATGAAGCACAGGGAAACAAAGAGAACAGGAGAAGCTATCCATTGCAATCAGAAAAAGACATATAACATGAAATTGAAGCCATAAGAGTTAAGGTCACCAATACAACGGACTACAATTCAACATGGAATGGAAAAACAGAAAACAAAAAAAAAACACAATCACTCCTCCCCGCTTGCTCCACCCTGGGGGTCTGTTTCCTCTTCCCCGACTTCAGTATCGCCACCCTCTCTTACTGGCCCGCCTGGTACTGAGGACTCGCTCGGTCCTGATGGAAAGAAAGAGGTGGAAGGAATAGAGTTTTGCTAAAATGCCTCTTCAAACCCAGGGGGAAGGTCTACGTGTAGAGCTTTCGCCATTTGAAACATGAGAGGGTCTATGAATCGTTGACGGCGGAATTCATTAGCCATGATCTGCTGGTTCATGGAAATGACCTGATCGGTCAAGATGGCTATCTGCTCACTGAGGGAACTCAAAGAGATACTGGTCTTCCCTTCCTCAGCAGTCTTGGCGGGCGCTACAGGCTCCTCCATTGCTGGTCGCTTCCCTTTCTTCCTACTCCTGCTTGATTCGCCGGCTTCAGGAGTAGGTCGCGGGGCAGTGAACATTCGAGTAGTGACTGGAGCCAGGATCAAATCAGCTTTCCGCTCAATAATCTTTCAGGCTTGGCAAATATCAATGATGAGGTGAGGGAAAACTAATAAGGCACGGGCACTGTTCATACAGTGCAGTATCTGATCTCGCGCTATCATTGCTATGTCAACAGGTTAACCAGTCATTAGAAGGTACAAGAGTAAAGCCCCCTCAACCGGAATGTCTGAGATGTGAGCAAGCGGCTAAACATTGTAAGTCATAAAATTCAGCCAGACCTTAGCTTCTTCGTTCATGTATTTCCTCTCAAAAAATTGCTTCTCACCCCTCCTGGTCCAACCGGCACCCTCTACGCCCATCACTTCAAAAGCCTCCTCCCAATGGACGAGGTTCAAATTAATCTTCAGGCCCTGGAACTGGCACTGCTCCACCACCGGCAATTTGTAGAAATGTCAAATATTCTCAACGTCGATGGTTAACTCTTGGTTTCGAAAACTGATCCCAAGTGCCCCTATAGTGGCGGAGTGCATATAAAATTCTCGGACCACTGTCAAGTTGGCTAGGTCCCTTTTCTTCATTAGTTCCCCAAGACCCAAATCAATGGCCTGCTGATAGAAACGAAATTGGCGGGTCTCGGGAAAGTATCACTCTTGCACAGCACCCTTACTACTGAACTTCTTGACTGCCTCCGCTCTTGACAAGTAAACTGGAGGTTCGTCGTTGGAACCGCTATCGGTCCGCAAGTTCTTTGTGCGCACCATCTTCCTCCCAAACAAATAGAAAAACAAAACAAACACGGCAACAGAGAAAAACACATCACAAAATAGAAAACAGGACTAACAACTAACCGACCAATACTACGTGATCATTGGTGGCATGATTAAGTGTAAAAGAGATATTGAAAATGGCTGTGGATGAGCATTTATGTCGCGACTTATATAGATATATGTCGCAACATAAAATGTACCGAGGGCTCTTGCAGAGAAGTAAGTCGTGAAAAAAATGGTAAATGTCGCGACATATTGCACAGAAATTTGGAAAAAATATACGTGGTAAGCCAGCCCTGCTTGTGGGAAGCAAAAGATTTTCATAGCCATTCCAAGATCAACCCAGAAAAGAGTTCGTGTTTTGAAAATAGAAGGCATCCAATGATCACTGTAACATTGGAAAATAAAAACAAAAATCCTAAACTTAAATGGAAACAATACGAGATGAAACTAATTAAATGAATGAAGAAAGGCATATACCTTGAGAAATTGAAGGCGAATGGAAAGAAAACGCGAGAAGGAGAGATACACAGATGAACCCAACACGCTGGGACTTGAGAAGAATGCAAATGTGACAGGAATGAGGGAAAAAGAGGTATAACTAGAGGAGAGGAGGAAGATGGAGGGTTGCAACAGCTGAATAATGAAGGAATGCAGATGATCGTTGAGCGGGAGAGAGAAATTATAATGCTTGGAGGTAGAAGGTCACGACGGCTGAAGAAGAATGAAATGAAAAGGCTGGGTTCGCTGATAAAAAGGGTTAGGGTTCTACTATCATGCATTATGTCGCGACATACATAAACATATGTCGTGACTTATTAAGATAAATGTCGCGACATACATAAACATATGTCGTGACTTATTAAGATAAATGTCGCGACCTAATAAGCTAAATGTCACAACATTTTTAGGGAAAAGATAGGCAATGGGCAATAAATGTCATGACTAAAAAAAACTGTTATGTCGTGACTAAAATGGTACCGAGACCATTTCACTGGGTAGTCTCAGTGATCACCCTTAGTGAAACCCCAAAACAGACTAAGTCATTCAATCAACCCTTCAAACCAGCAGAAAATCCATGCAATTCATTTCACACATCACTCAAAGCAATAGTCACTGAAAAGCTCATAGTCACATGCTAGGTTCATAATGCCTAGATGGGTAAACGAAATCGTGCAATGAAGTGTGTGTGTGTTAACAGAGAACGCGATGAGCTCAAGAAAGAGTCATGGAAAATTTATTAACCAACATAAAAGCAACAGACGAGAAAAACAAATTCCTATTCTACTGGTACGTCCCCTTCAAACTCACTATTTTCCTAACTGAAACAGTGTGAACAACAAGCGAAATGTAAAAGAGAGAGGAAAGGGACAACCTGGTGTCACACCGGTTCAACCGGTTCAGAATAGAGCTTGAGAAGATGGCTGTTGCATTGGAAAATTTTGCCAGAGGCCTCTTCTTGCAGCTCTATTACTCCGAAATCATTTACCTTAACCACCGTGTATGGTCCATCCCAACTAGTCTTGAATATGCCCTTTTTGAACTTGAGGCGGGCTTGGTATCTCAGCACACGATCTCCCTTTTTAAACTGCTTTCTCAGAATGTTTGAATCATGAATCAGCTTAGTCTTCTGCTTATAGATATCTGAACTATGATAAGCATCCAAACGCAGCTCCTCTAATTCTTGAATTTGAAGAAGCCTGTTCAGTCCAGCCTCCTCCAACTCCGCATTACAGCTTTCAACTGCCCAATACGACTTATGCTCAAGCTCGATGGGGATGTGACAGGTTTTTATGTAGATAATCCGGTATGGAGACATCCCTATTGGTGTCTTGAAAGCAGTGCGATAAGCCCACAACGCGTCATCCAACCTTAGGTTCCATTCTTTATTTGAAGGTTTGACAATCCTTTCCAAAATTCTCTTGATTTCTCTATTTGATACTTCAGCTAGCCCATTCGTTTGCGGGTGGTAAGGAGTTGAAACTTTGTGTGATACCCCATATTTTGCCAACAAATTAGTCATTAGTTTGTTGTAAAAATGGGTGCCTTGATCGCTGATCAATATCTTGGGTACCCCAAATCTACTAAAAATAGTTGATTTCAAAAATTTTGCTGCAGTAGCTGCATCATCTTTTCTGCTTGGAATGGCTTCTACCCATCGAGACAAATAATCCACACACAACAAGATATAGGTGTAGCCATTAGAAGGTGGGAAAGGTCCCATGAGGTCTATTCCCCATGCGTCGAAAACCTCACAGAAAAGAATCGGCTGTTGTGGCATCTCATGGCACTTACTCACTCCTCCAAATCTTTGACATATATCACAAGCTTTACAATAGTTGAAAGAATCTTTGAACAGGGTAGGCCAGTAGAAACCAGCTTCTAATATCTTTCTGGCGGTTTTCTTTGCTCCAAAATGGCCCCCGCACACAGTTTTGTGATAGGACTCCAATATAGCGTGAGACTCAACTTCAGCAATACACCTCCTTATCACTTGATCTGAGCAGATTTTCCACAGGTGTGGCGCATCCCAGATGTAGTATGAAGACTTGCTCTTAAGTTTTTACGCCTGAAACGAAGTCAAATGTGAGGGAATTAACTGTGTTACGAGATAATTGACTACATGTGCAAACCAAGGTTGGGAAACAGACAAAGCACAAAGCGACTGGTCAAGAAAGGCATCACAAATAAAATTTGAAGGTAATACTCCCCTAGTATCATATGGAAGTCTACTGAGATGGTCAGCAACATGATTGACGTTTCCTGCTCTATCCTTGACTTCCATGTCAAATTCTTGCAGCAACAGCATCCATCTCAAGAGTCTTGGTTTTGATTTGGGTTTGTGAAAAAGATATTTAACCGTTGCATGATCTGTGTACACAATCACTTTCGAATTAGTGAGATATTGTCGAAATTTATCCAGTGCAAATACAATTGCAAACAACTCCTTTTCTATGGTTGTGTAATTTTTCTGAGCAACATCAAGTGTTTTAGAAGCATAAGAAATTACTTTTGAAAGGTTTCCCTCATTTTGACCTAACATTGCCCCTACACTCAAATTTGAGGCATCAAAAGATATTTCAAAAGGTAATTCCCAATTGGGTGAGGTCAAAATTGGTGGTGAAATCAATTTGCTTCTTAGCTCATCAAAAGCATGCTCACACACAAAATCAAAACAATAATCAACATCTTTTTGCAACAATTTCGAGAGAGGTAAAGCTATCTTGCTGAAATCTTTAATGAATCTTCTATAGAATCCCACATGGCCTAAGAAAGACCTTAGTTCTTTCAAATTGGTGGGGTAAGGCAAAGAAGATATCACTTCAATTTTGGCACGATCTACCTCTATTCCCTTTTGTGAAATCAAGTGTCCCAGCACGATGCCGTGATCCACCATGAAATGGCATTTTTCATAGTTTAAAACAAGCCTTTTCTCAATTCATCGTGCTAAGACTTTATCAAGACTTTGCAAACAATCGTCAAAAGAATTACCATAGACAGTAAAATCATCCATAAACACATCCATGCACTTTTCAATAAATTCAGAGAAAATAGACAACATGCATCTTTGGAATGTGCCAGGGGCATTACAAAGTCTGAATGACATTCTTTTATAGGCATATGTGCCGAAGGGGCAAGTGAAAGTGGTTTTTTCTTGGTCTCTGGGGTCTATGGGAATTTGAAAGTACCCCGAATACCCATCTAAGAAGCAATAATGACTTTTCCCCGCCAACCTCTCAAGCATTTGATCAATGAATGGTAAAGGAAAATGGTCTTTTCTGGTGGCATCATTCAATTTCCTGTAATCAATGCAAACTCGCCAAGAGTTTTGTACCCTAGTTGGAATCAATTCGTTATTCTCATTCTTAACCACAGTTATGCCACTCTTTTTCGGCACTACGTGTACCGGCGACACCCACTCACTATCTGAGATGGCATATATAATGCCGGCCCTTAACAGCTTGTCAACTTCCTTCCTCACCACGTTAGAGATTAAAGGGTTTAACCTCCTTTGGCTTTGATTAACGGGTTTGGAATCCTCGGTTAATAGGATTTTGTGAGTGCACACAGTAGAATCTAATCCCTTTATGTTCGATAACTGTCAACCCAATGCCTCCTTATTCTTTCTTAGGATTCTCAACAATTCACTCTCCCCACTTTCGGATAAAGAGCTGGAAACTATAACAGGTAGTTTATTTTCAGCATTTAAGTAAGCATATTTCAAGTTAGGAGGGAGTTCCTTAAGTTCTAAGGAGGGAGGTTCGATAATGGAAGGGATTAACTCTAGCTTTTCAGTGGTGTTAGAAATACTTCCCCTTGTATGTCCTTGACGTATGCCCTTAGCTTTGTCAAATTGCATTGCTTCATCTTTATGGCAGGTTGATTTAGTTTCAAGTTGATCCACTGAAGCAATCTCCACCGCCTCTTCCACCTCTCGATCTGCAGTTTCATTGGAAATTAGTTCATTCAAAAATTGCAATGTAAAAGGTGTAATTTTAGAGCGTGTGAAACTGGAAATTGTAGGTGGAGGATGTGGCCCTTTAACCATGCAGTCAACCACAGCAGAAGATTTGAATTGATATTGAGATATTGCTTCAGAATCAACATGTCGCGACATTTCACCATTGTGTCGTGACGAACATTGTACCGAGAGGTCATCTGATTGAATGGCTTCAAATGTCACGACATTTGAGAGTTTAGGTCGCGACAGAAATGGTACCGAGAGTTTTTCCTGGTTGTTGGCTTCTATGCTTCCTGAATCAGTCTCATTATTTGCCTGTCCAACACCTGCAAACCCTGCAGAACACACTGGACCATCCTTGCTACAATTCGTGACATTAGTACATACAGAGAATGAATCTAATTCAGGAGGGAAAAGAAATTCTTGGGATACCGAAAGCATGTTATCCATCTCAAAAAGGTTGTAGCATGACGTACCAATGGCATCAAAGTTAGAAAAAGAGTAAAAAGATGGTAAGGAGTCAAAATATGCATCATACTCACTCAAGGCCAAATCATGATCTGGAGATTCAGCATAGTCAGAATCATTATTAAGCAGTCTAAATGAATTCCAGTGATATGTATCATGCAAAGTCATTTCATACTTATCCCTGATCTGCTCCACAGCTAGATCAATGGTATTTAATCCCATGAAATTTGCATTGTCAAAGGGGTATCGAGTGGCTTCATTCATATTAAAAGTGACTACATGTTCCCCTACTTCCATTGTGATACAGCTATGTTTCATGCTTATTATGGTTTTGGAGGTTTGGAGAAATGGTCTCCCTAAGATAAGGGTACTTTCATTTACCACTTCATTGGACATGTCTAGTACATAAAAGTCAGCTGGAAATACAAGGTCTTTAACCTGCACTAGAATGTCCTCTACGATTCCCTTGGGATACCTAATGGATCGATCCGCTAGTTGAAGAACCACGCTGGTATCCTTAAGACCATTAATACCCAGGGCTAAATAAACTGACCAGGGCATTACATTTATCGCAGCTCCTAGATCTAGCAACGCTCCCTTAATATACACTTTCCCTATGGTGCATGGAACGGTATAGGATCCTGGGTCTTGGCATTTCATTGGTAATTCTGCCTTAAAGAGGGAAGACACATTGGCACTCACTTGGATTCTCTCTAAGGGCCTAAATCTTTGTTTGTCATCACATAACTCCTTCAGCAACTTGACATATTTAGGATTCCCTTTTAGAAATTGAACCATGGGCACATGAATCTCAAGTTTGTTAAACAGATTATAAGTCTCATTTGCAAACTCAGATTCAGATTTCTTTTTACCAGTAAAGAAAGCTTTAGGAAAAGGGAGATTCTTAGAAATTACCTCCTTACCTATGGGTGTTGAGGCTCCTTGTTTGCTTGATTCTGCATTTTCTTCCCTTTCCTTACCCTTATATGTTGCTCTTGTGTCCATGCTATCATTTTCTTGAGCCTTCCTCTCTGATTCAGAAAACAGCGCATGAGTTTCATCTTGAATTAACTCCTCTTCTTGCACCCTTTTCTTCAGCATGAGTTCTTCCTCCTTGGAACTTTCAGATTTCCCTAATCTAGTTGAAGGTCGTGTGGGGCTCATCACTTCTCTTCCATCTTCAAACCTCACTGTTTTTCCACTTCTTAAGGTGATTGCATTAAGTGATTTTGGATTTATCACTGTGTTGGAGGGAATACTTACACCCATCTTAGCTTGCATATCGGTGACGGTATTGGACAACTGGGTCAAATGGCTTGTAACTTCACTATTTTTGAGCGACAGTGCTTCCATTTTCTTATTCACCTCCGAGTTGTCTTTTTGCATGCCTTGTAGAATGGAAGTAATAGAAGCAAATCTTTCATCACTCTCCTTAATTTGCCCCTCAATGTTAGTCATTTGAGCAGCCATGCTTTTCAATATTTGTGAAGTTTCATCCATTCTTTGTGGTTGTTGGGAAGACATGTTGTTGCTTGGTGCAGGTACTGCAGCTCTCGAATGGTTTTGATATCCACTTGATGAGTCACTGGAGTGTTGAAACTGATTTCCCTACCCACCTTGGTATTGATTTAGCCTGTTGGGCCCCCTACCCCACTTGAAGTTTGGGTGGTCTCTCCACCCTGGGTTATACGTATTGGAGTAAGGATCTCGCTGTGAGTGTTGTCCATCGCGTCCTTGGTAAAAAGCATTGACCTATTCAATCGGTCCAGGACAGTTCTCTGTGAGATGCATAGGAGAATTATAGTCTCCACAGGTGGAAGCTACCATAGCTAGAGTTTGATGTTTCGGTGATCGTAAACTCTCCACTGTGCTTGTTAGTTTGGGCATATCTTGAGCGAGTTTCACTAACAACGGGTCCCGTTCAGTCTTATGGTCCTTGAGCTCCCTGGAATTCGCATGCTGTCTGTTTAAGGCAAAAGTTCTAATCAATTCCCACGCAGCTCAAGGTTCCATATTTTCCATTGAACCATTAGCAGCGGTGTCCAAGACTTGAGCGTCATATGCGAGGAGCCCATTATAGAAATATTGTACCAGATGTTCTTCCAAGATTTGATGATTGGGACATCTAGTAAGCATTTCTTGGAAGCGGCTCCAATACTAAAAGTAATTTGTTGAACATAAGAAAATTGAGTAATCAAAGTAATTTTGTTAGTTAAAAAGATTCGAAATGTATGTACCAAACATTTTATTGTATAAAAGTTATTATAATATACTATACGACAATACAACTCATGAAAATTAAGAGCCTTTAAATAGTTTAACGTCTTTTTAATAGCTTGAAATATGAAATTATTTCCTTTTTTTCAATGAAATCATTACACTATTGTAAATTTAAAATACAAAACGTAGACTATAGCAAGCAATTTATTGAACTTAAAAAATTGATTCAAGAAAATATTGTTAGGATAGGATTTGACCAAGAAGGGGGGTGAATTGGTCTAATTAAAATTTTCGCAAACGTTGAAACGTAAAACAGAGTATGAAAGAAAGTGAACAAACAGATTTATCCTGGTTCGTCCTACTTGACCTACATCCCGTCCTCAGAATCCTCTGAGCTTTTCAAATCCACTAATCTTAAAAGATTACAACAACTCAGAAGAAGGACTCTCTCCCTTCCTAACTCAATTCAACCCACTGACACTTTTACTCGTGTCTTTTCCCACTCAAGATTCTCCAGTCTTGAGTTACTCTTGCAGAATAAATGATTGTACAAATATAATATCCTTTCTGAGAATTAAATGATGAACACTGAAGCTCTTAAGTATGAGAGAATGAAAAACAGAGGAAGTAGATGAATAGCAATTAATTTGATATCAGTAGTTGTGTATCTCTATCTTTTGGAACTTGAATGCTTTGCCTTTTATAGTTGGGAAGTATTAAATATCCATTAGAAAAATTTAAGTTTCCATTCGACTAATCCTCATCATTCACCTTTCCGCAATAAATGCTTCTGACAGTAGGTAGGGTGGTTTCTGTGTTTTTGTCTGTTGAATCCTCTTCTGGTGAAGCAATCAGAATTTCATTCTCTGTTAATCATTAAAGTAAATGAGCATTTATGATAGTAGATGAGATTCAAATAAATGTTCCATGAATAAGGAAAGATTTGATATTAACGAAAAGGTTCTAACACACTGTGTTATTGTCAGATAAAGCAAACTCGAGTTTTGTTTGCTGAGAACTCGAGTTATTGAAGAAATAACAAAGTAGAATTCATACAACTTTTGTTGTGACTTGAGTTTTAATAAGAGTTTTGATAAAATTTGAGTTACAGAACTTAAAACTCGGGTTTTAACAGGTTTCTGTAAGTTAAAACATTTTATCTTCTTCCAGACTCGAGTTTCATAATTTAAGACTTCAAGTTTCAGATGTTTGAAATCATAACTTTCATTGTAACTCGAGTTTCCTTGGAAGTTTTGAGTTTAGAAGAAGTTTTCATCACGAAACTCGAGTTTCATTTATTAAAACTTCAAGTTTCAGATGTTTGAAATCATAACTTTCATTGTAACTCGGGTTTCCTTGGAAGTTTTGAGTTTAGAAGAAGTTTTCATCTCGAAACTCGAGTTCCATTTCTTAAAAATCGAGTTGTACTACAACTCTTATTGAAACTTCAAGTTTTAGAAAGAAGTTTTGTAGTTCAATGATTTTTCAGAGCTCGAAACTCGAGTTCTGTTTTCCCAAAACTTGGGTTCTATGACAACTTTTGTGAAAACTACAAGTTGTGAAGGAAGTTTTGATTCTCTCTTCGAAACTCGAGTTCTGTTACTCATAACTCGAGTTCCATCAAAACTTTTATCGAAACTTCAAGTTTTGAAAGGAAGTTTTGTGTTTCAAATATTCTTTAGAGCCCGAAACTCGAGTTTCACAAAACATAACTCGAGTTTCACTAAAACTTCCACTAAAACTTGAGTTCTCTTTGAGAGATCTGATTTTCTAAAACAGTTTTAACACTCAAAACTCAAGTTTTGTAACACACAACTCGAGTTGTAACAAAACTTTTGTACAAACTTGAGTTCTACTGAGAGTTTTGTATTTCTGAAACTTGTTTCAAAACCCGATACTCGAGTTTTGACTCCAAGAACTCGAGTTTTGACAAAACTTCAATCAAAACTTGAGTTCTCTTGAAAGTTTTGGGTTTTGAAAACATTTTTAAACAATGTAACTCGAGTTCTGAAGCTTATAACTCGAGTTCTCCCTATACTTTCATTAAAACTCGATGATTACTTAAACTTTTCTGAAAACAATGAATTTTAATCATAAGTTCAAAAACATATTTGTCATCATCAAAACATTATCTCAACAAGTATTTTATTAGTTAAAAAGATTCAAAATGTATGTACCAATAATTTTATTGTATAATAGTTATGGTAATATACTATACGACAATGCAACTTATGAAAACGAAGAGCCTATGAATAGTTGCACGTCTTTTTAATAGTATGAAATATGAGATTACTATCCTATTTTTTTGTTAAATCATTACATTATTGTAAATTTAATGTTAACTTAAAATACGAAATGTAGACTATAGCAAGCAATTTATTCAACCTAAGAAAGTTGATTAATGAAAGTTCTTTTTATTATTTAAAAAGATTCAAAATGTATGTACCAATTATTTTATTGTATAAAAGTTATGAAAATACGATATACGACAATTCAACTCACGAAAATAAAGAGCCTATGAATAGTTTCAGTCTTTTTAATAGCTTGAAAATCCAAATTACTACCCAATTTTTATGTGAAATTATTACACTATAGTAAATTTAAAATACCAAAACGTAGACTATAGCAAGTAATTTATTGAACTTAAAAAATTGATTAATGAAAGTTATTTTATTAATTAAAAAGATTCAAAATGTATGTACCAATTATTTTATTGTATAAAAGTTATGAAAATGTACTATACGACGATGCAACTCATGAAATAAAGAGCTTATTAAGAGTTTCACGTCTTTTTGATTGCTTAAAATTACAAATTAATACACTATTTTTTAGTTAAATCATCACACCATTGTACATTTAATGTTTATTTAAATTACAAAATGTAGACTATCACAAGCAATTTATTGAACTTAAGAAAATTGATTAATGAAAGTGATTTTATTAGTTGAAAACATTCAAAATGTATGTACCAAATATTTAATTGTATAAATGTTATGATAATATACTATACGACAATGCAACTCAGGAAAATAAAGAGCCTATGAATAGTTTCACATCTTTTTAATAGCTTGAAATACGAAATTACTTCCCTATTTTTTAGTGAAATCATTAAACTATTGTAAATTTAAAATACAAAATGTAGACTATAGCAAGCAATTTATTGAACTCAAATGAAAGTTATTTTATTAATTAACAAGATTCAAAATGTATGTACCAATTATTTTATTGTATAAAAGTTAGGAAAATGTACAATAAGATGATGCAACTCATGAAAATAAAGAGCCTATTAAGAATTTCACATCTTTTTGATTGCTTGAAATTCCAAATTACTACACTATTTTATAGTTAAATCATCACTCTATTGTAAATTTAATGTTTATTTAAACTACGAAACATAGACTATCACAAGCAATTTATTGAACTTAAGAAAATTGATTAATGAATATGATTTTATTAGTTAAAAAGATTCAAAATGTATGTACCAAATATTTTATTGTATAAAAGTTATGACAATATAATATACGATAATGCACCTCTTGAAAATAAAGAGCCTATAAATAGTTTCACGTCTTTTTAATAGCTTGAAATTCCAAATCACTACCCTATTTTTTCGTTAAATCATTACACTATTGTAAATTTATTATTAATTTAAAACACGAAACATAGACTATCGCAAGCAAATTATTGAACTTAAAAAAATTGATTAGTGAAAGTTATTTTATTAGTTAAAAAGATTCAAAATGTATGTACCAAATATTTTATTGTATAAAAGTTATGAAAATAATCTATAGGACAATGCAACTCATGTAAATAAAGAGTCTATATATAGTTTCACGTTTTTTTAATAGTATTAAATATGAAATTACTACCCTATTTTTTCGTTAAATCAATACACTATTGTAAATTTAATGTAAATCTAAAATACGAAACGTAGACTATAGCAAGCAATTTATTGAACTTAAAAAATTGATTGATGAAAGTTATTTTATTAGTTAAAGAGATTCAAAATGTATGTAGCAAATATTTATTGTATAAAAGTTATGAAAATATACTATACGACAAAGCAACTCATGAAAATAAAGAACCTATGAATAGTTTCATGTCTTTTTAATAACTTAAAATTCCAAATTACTACCCTATTTTTTAGTTAAATCATTATACTAGTGTAAATTTAATGTAAGTTGAAAATACCAAACGTAGACTATAGCAAGCTATTTGTTGAACTTAAAAAAAATTGATTAATGAAAGTTATTTTATTAGTTATAAATATACAAAATGTATGTACCAAATATTTTATTGTATAAAAGTTATCAAAATATACTATACGAAAATGCAACTCATGAAAATAAAGAGCCTATGAATAGGTTCACTTCTTTTTATTAGCTTGAAATTCCTAATTACTTCCCTATTTTTTTGTTAAATAATTACACTATTGTTAATTTAATGTTAATTTAAAATACGAAATGGAGACTAGCAAGCAATTTATTGAACTTTGTTAAGATAATGTTTTGATGATGACAATTATGTTTTTGAACTCATGATAAAATTCATTGTTTTCACAAATGCTTTATGTAATTTTCAAGTTTGAGTGAAAGTGTTGAGAATACTCGAGTTCCATTGTGTAAAAATGCTTTCAAGAGAACTCAAGTTTTGGTGGAAGTGTTGTTAAAACTCAAGTTCTAAGAATCAATACTCGAGTATCAAGTATTGAAGCAAGTTTCAGAAATCCAAAACTCTCAGTAGAACTCAAGTTTCAACAAAAGCGTTGATACGACTCGAGTTTTGAGTGATAGAACTCGAGTTTCGAGTGCCAAAACTGTTTTAGAAAATCAAAACTTTCATTGGAACTCAAGTTTTAATAGAAGTGTTGCTTAAACTCGAGTTATGGCTTTCAGAACTCGAGTATCGAGACTTTGAAAAATCTTTAAACTACAAAACTTCTTTCACAACTTGAAGTTTCAACAAAAGTTTTGATACAACTCAAGTTATGAGAGGTAGAACTCGAGTTTCGAAGTGTGAGCCTCAAAACTTCTTTCACAACTTGAAGTTTCAACAAACGTTTTAGTACAACTTGAGTTTTGAGAGATGAAACTCGAGTTTCGAAGTCTGAAAAATCTTTGAACTACAAAACTTCTTTCAAAACTTGAAGTGTTAACAAAAGTTTTGATACAACTCAAGTTTTAAGAGATAGAACTCGAGTTTCGAGGTGTAAATTTGTCTTCAGGCTGAATAATTCCAATGAAACTCAATGAGCAATGAAAGTGATGATTTCCAATACTTAGAACTTGAAGTTTTAGAGTATAACACTCGAGTATCAAAGAACTTGCAAAGTTTTAACTTACAGAAACTTGTGTAAACTTGAGTTTTATGATCTATAACTCAAGTATTGACAAAAATTTTGTTAGAACTCGATGAGCATTGAAAGTATTGTGTCAAATGAACTTACAAACACTCAAGTTTCTTTATGATCACTTGAGTAATGAGAAAAATTTCAAGTTTTACTTCCAAAACTCGAGTATTAACAAAAGTGTTCTGAATTGTTCACTGTTATTTCTTCAAAAACTCGAGTTTTGTTATCTCTCACTCAAGTATTCCTTTACTGACAGTGAATCAGAGTGTCAGAAGCTTTTCGTTATTCTCAAATTTTTCCTTCTTTATGCTTCATTTATTTGAATCTTATCTGCTCTCATAAGTGCTCATTTATTTTAGTGATTAATAGAGTATGGAACGTCTAATTGCCTCACTGGAAAAGGATTCAATGAACATAATCACAAAGATGACCATACCTCATGTTAGAAGCATTTAATATGAGAGGTTGAACGACGAAGATGAGAGTAACAGAAACTTGATTGTTTCTAACGGATATTTATTACTTCCCAACTATAAAAGGAAAAGCACTCAAGTCCAGAAAGTAGAGAACGCAACTACTGATATACACATTTATTGTTCTTCATCTACCTCCTATGTTTTCATTCTCACGACCATAAATACTTCAGTGTTCATCATTTAATTCTTAGACAGTAGAATATTCTTGTTCATACAATGATTCTGTGAGAGTTACTCAAGATTAGAGAATCTTGAGTGTAAGAGACATGAGCAAAAGTGTAAGTGGGTTGAATGGAGTTTGGAAGGGGAAAAGTCTTCCTTCAGTACTATTGTAATATTTACTTATTAGTGGATTTGAAAAGCTTAGAGGATTCTGAGGATTGGACGTAGGTCAAGTGGACCGAACCAGGATAAATCTCTATGTTCACTATTCTTCACTCGCTGTTTTATTTTCAAAGTATGTCAAAATTTATTTAGACCAATTCACCCCCCTCTTGGTCAAATCCTATCCTAACAAACTTAAGAAAATTAATTAGTGAAAGTTATTTTATTAGTTAAAAAAATTCAAAATATATGTACCAAATATTTTATTGTATAAAAGTTATGAAAATAATCTATAGGACACTGCAACTCATGAAAATAATGAGCCTATTAATAGTTTCACGTATTTCTAATAGTATCAAATATGAATTTAATAACCTTTTTTTTAGTTAAATCATTACACTATTGTAAATTTAATGTTAATTTAAAATATGAAATGTAGACTATAGCAAACAATTGGCTGAACTTTAAAAAATTGATTAATGAAAGTTAATTTATTAGTTAAAAAGATTAAAAATGTATGTACCAAATATTTTATTGTATAAAAGTTATGAAAATAATCTATACGACAATGAAACTCATGAAAATAACAAGCCTATTAATAGTTTCACGTCTTTTTAATAGTATGAAATATGAGATTATTACCCTATTTTTTAGTTAAATCATTACACTATTGTAAATTTAAAGTTAATTTAATGTACGAAACGTAGACTACAACAAGCAATTTGTTGAATTTTAAAAAATTGATTAATGAAAGTTAATTTATTAGTTAAAAAGATTCAAAATGTATGTACCAAATATTTTATTGTATAAAGGTTATGAAAATATGCTATACGACAATGCAACTCATGAAAATAAAGAGTCTATGAATAGTTTCACGTCTTTTTAATAGCTTGAAATTCCAAATTGCTACCCTATTTTTTAGTTTAATCATTACACTAATGTTAATTTAATGTAAATTTAAAATTCGAAATGTAGACTATAGCAAGCAATTTATTGAAGTTAACAAAATTGATTGATGAAAGTTATTTTAATAGTTAAAATGATTCAAGATGTATGTACCAAATAATATATTGTATAAAAGTTATGAAAATATACTTTACGACAATGCAACTAAAGAAAATAAAGAGCCTGTAAATAGTTTCACGTCTTTTTAATTGCTTGAAATACGAAATTACTTCCCTTGTTTTTAGTTAAATTATCACACTATTGTAAATTTAATGTCAATTTAAAATACAAAACGTAGACTATAGCTAGCAATTTATTGAACATAAACAAATTGATTAATCAAAGTTATTTTATTAGTTGAAAAGATTCAAAATGTATGTACCAAATATTTTATTGTATAAAAGTTAAGAAAATATACTACACGACAATGCAACTCATGAAAATAGAGCCTATGAATAGTTTCACTTCTTTTTAATAGCTTGAAATTCAAAATGACTACCCAAATTTTTAGTTAAATCATTACACTATTGTAAGTTTAATGTAAATTTAAAATTAGAAACGTAAACTATTGCAAGCAATTTAATGAACTTAAAAAAATTGATTAATGAAAGTTATTTTATTAGTTAAAAAGATTCAAAATGTATGTACAAAATATTTTATTATATAAAAGTTATGATAATATAGTTCACGACAATACAACTCATGAAAATAAAAAGCTTATGAATAGTTTCACTTCGTTTTAATAGCCTAAAATACGTAATTACTTCCCTTTTTTTTTGAAATCATTACACTATTGTAAATTTAATGTAAATTTAAAATACAAAACTAGACTATTGCTAGAAATTTATTGAACTTAAAAAAATTGATTAATGAAAGTTATTTTATTATTTAAAAAGATTCAAAATGTATGTACCAAATATTTTATTGTATAAAAGTTATGATAATATACTATACAACAATGCAACTCATGAAAATAAAGTGCCTATAAATAGTTTCACGTCTCTTTAATAGTTTGAAATTCAAAATTACTACCCTATTTTTTAGTTAAATCATTACACTACTGTAAATTTAATGTTAATTTAAAATACGAAACTTAGACTATAGCAAGCAATTTATTGCACTAAAGAATATTGATTAATGAAAGTTATTTTATTAGGTAAAAAGATTCAAAATGTATGTACCAAATATTTTATTGTATAAAAGTTAAGAAAATATACTACACGACAATGCAACTCATGAAAATAGAGCCTATGAATAGTTTCACTTCTTTTTAATAGCTTGAAATTCAAAATGACTACCCAAATTTTTAGTTAAATCATTACACTATTGTAAGTTTAATGTAAATTTAAAATTAGAAACGTAAACTATTGCAAGCAATTTAATGAACTTAAAAAAATTGATTAATGAAAGTTATTTTATTAGTTAAAAAGATTCAAAATGTATGTACAAAATATTT
>QFDD01002143.1:0-25746 GCA_006871305.1 Vachellia collinsii | reverse complement strand
ATTAAAGCATTGGACCTAAGTGATTGCTTGGGGTTTTATTCTAGACTTAGAGAGTTATCAACTTCCATATCAATTTGAGAGCAATGAAAGCTGAGTTTCTATCACTAAGGGTCTATCTACTCATATTTTCAACTTAATTCAATCAATTCATCATTAAACCAAAATACCAAAAAGATTTACTTTTTGCATTGTTTTGTTATTGCACTACTGTTTTCACAAACCAAACCCCCCTTTTTCATACCCAAGTTCAGCATGGTTTTCATAACCAATTTAGACTAGGTTCATCAATAAACAGCTCCTCGAGAAGAACGATTGGTTGCCGCTATACTGCATTAATTTTGTGCAACCATTTTGCATCGAACCGGAAGGCGACAGTCCGCGTGCGATCAATGGCACACCTTCGTTTTCTCCCCCTCAGCAACAAACCTAGGTGGTTGTTGCATATAGACATCTTCTAGAAGATCACCATTCAAAAATGCATTCTTAACATCAAGTTGGTGAAGAGTCCAATTTAACTTAAAATCCGTAATTTTTGCAGTCATCGAAAAGGTCTCAGAAACACTACTGATCTTAGATTCAGCCATAATAACCAAGATTATTCAGAATGCAAAATAAGTAGACTCAAAGAAGAGACAGAAATGACACACCAGGATCCAACAACGAACACAGATCAGAATTATCAAAAATTCGAATCAAGGAATCTCAACATGAAACTTCAGGGTAATACCGAATTGCCTCCGATGAGGAGATCTGGAGAAGATGGTCAGAAACCACCTTGACATGCACCGGAGGAAGATTCTGGCAGAGTCGAAGCGTGACCACCACGTGTCGTCAAGGAGACGTCAGAACAGGTTGAAATTTCCGGCGAAGACCGAACAGAAGGCGGGAAAGGCACTGGTGTGGGGCGTGTAGGCAGAAGGGTACTCAAAATGGGAGATCTGAAAACTGAACTCTTCCTCTCTTAAATAATAATCTGAAAACTGAACTCTTCCTCTCTTAAGTGTACACAGAACGGGAAGAAGAAAAACTGAGCTCTGATACCATGAACAACAATATTCAGAATGTCTTATATTTTCAACATATGAACTTAGGTATTTATACAAGAGAATTGGTGTGTTCATGATTCCTGTAAAGTACACCTCGATATCGCTCAGGATATTCATATGGTTTGATCTTATCTGGATCAATCTTTCTCTTCACAATTGGTAAGGAAAGATATATAGACTTGTCAAGATTCATGATGATGGTGTTCCTCATCTTGCGCTTTATTAAACTTTAGTCCTGTGAAAGGAAGACAATGAACAAAGGGGCAGCTGATGTGATCAGTAAGCACTACGAAGAGGCAACATTGCTTCAGTCAATATTACGCAGAAACTAAGAATGAACCGGCTGCATAATTAATTTTGACTTCCAATGATTTTACTTGTGTCTGCTTCATCTTGTCTCAGAACACTTCAAAAATTAATCATAAAATATTGAATCAAATTAAACTATTTCCCATAATACTTGTGAATTTTAAAAGAATTATTTTGAAGATAAGGTTGACCCAGCAATGGGATTAGAGATGTGATATCCAAAACTCAGAAGAATGACTTTCAGAAACTATTGATGAAAATGGGATTGCCGGAAGAAAGGAAATATACTTCATCCAAAATTCTCAATCCTAAAAATATACTTCACTCAATATTCCAACAAAAGAACTACATCCCATGACACACTTGCTTACACACACACACAAGGATGGAGAAAGAGAAAGCTGAGAAGGCAAGATGGAATGGGCCTATGCATGGTCACCAGAAATAAGCAGGGCAGCTGCCCAAACTGCAATTATGAAAATAAGAACAAAATTGATTGCACACACACATAACATATACGGTTGTCTGCACATTATTATTTATCAGAGCTTTTCAACAATTTCATCCCCACCCTTCTATTCAGATCCCCGTTCATGACCAAAAAATTAGCATATACGAAACTCGTAAGCATGAATGCCAATTTCCCTGGACAAAAGTAGGCTTTGTATGGTGTCCTTCAACTCTTTTTGCTGGATTTCAAGCAAAGCATAATCGTTCTGAAGGTAATTCAACAGCAATGAAAATGTCTCATTTAAAACTCTGCATTAGCGAAGAGCGGCTAATAGAATATAACTCTAGCAAGCAATCAAAATTTTCGATTAAAAACAAAATGAGACAAACGCACCCTTCTTTCGAGTTTATGGCATTCTTCTTTGACCGAAGCTAACTCGGATTGCATGTCCTGTATTTTTCTGTTATGCCCTTCCTTGCTTTGTTTCTGCTTCTGTTTTTGCTCTAAAATGTCACAATCAGATAAACAGAAAATCAAGATACGACAAAAAATTACCGCTTGCATAAAAATCAAAGGTGTTGTTTGGTCGCTGTGCATTCCCTTTCCTGAAAATCTCTCTCAAGTTATTAAAGATCTATCACGCGTAGAACAGAGAAAGAAAATGGCAAATCAGGAAAGATATTTTTACTCTAAGCTCTCAAACTAACAGAAGAAGAAATAGAGAAAAGAACATAAATAGGGGAAAACCTAACCAAAGGCAGGACGAGACGAAATAGTTGGACGGATCTGTCTCGTCTTCCAAATCTTCCTCCAGCTTCTGCATCTGGCCTTTTGACCAAAGGGAGGATGAAACGAGATGATGTGGGAAGCTCAAAGAGGAACTTGGTCACCAATCTTAGCAAGGTTCTTATCTCTGCGCTTATGAAGTTCCATGGAAAGTAAAGGGGCCTCCCGTAGAGGCAGTGTGGGCTAGAAATGTGAGAGGGGGCATCCGAAAGTGGGGTACCTCTTGAAAGGAGGAGGGTTTTTTGCAAGGTGAAATCAGTTCGAAATTTGTGGCGGGAGGTTTTTTGAAATTGTTTGCTTTGGGCATCGTGCCTTTTCCTTATGAACAGTGTTTGGTGGAAGACTTTTTATAGTTATATTGATATTGATGATATTGATTTCTCTGCTTATTATAATTTGCCTTTAACTTTTTTTTTTGCTAAACACATATATCTTTTTATTAGAGACAATCTTGTTTGAGAAACTGTTGAGTACTAAATGTGGGCAATTGTTTCATTGTGAATTTGACATTTCTCTGTGGGTAATTGTTTCCTTTTCTTCCTTTTTTGCCCTTCATTGTGAATTTGACCATTTTGTTTAAAAGATATGGGACTCTTTGTGCCAATTTTGCTTCTCTTCTTACCTGCTTTCATTCCCATTACTTTTATTTTAATTATACTATGATGTTAGTTTAAACTAAAGATTTTATCAGCCTCTGCTACAATAAAGACTCTTCTTTGTACATCAAAGAGGTGAAGTTTTGAATTTAACATTCCCATTGTAACTACACTTAATTTCAAAAAAATATGAGAAATGATTTAAGTAATAATAATTATTATTATATTTGATGCATTATTGGACATTAAATGTGTGCATCATTATTAGCAAAGATTCGAAAAAAAAGAGACACCAAGAATAAAAAATGATTTTAATTATATTTTCTTAGATGCAAAAATATATTTTTGGATTGTTCATGCTATCTTGAAAACAACAATATACTTCAAAATATATTACATCTTTGTCTTGAAGACAATAATATATTTCAAAATGTATTATTTCTTAGTCATAGATCACATATTTACTTTAATGCAATTGCTGCGACTGCGAAACTTTAAAGTTAATCCAAAAAAGTATTAAACTTAGTTTCATTTAAATAACCTATTCTTTGTTCAATAATTATTGTCAATTTTGAAAATATCAAACTTCCAGTTAATGCTCGATACTGATTTCAATAAGAAATTAGACTTCAAATATTAATTAAAAAAAGAAATCAATACACACGATCAATTTAGTTTGGTTTAGACAAAAATGTGTCCTACATCTGCATCTAGTCCCCAAACAAAAAGTAAGGGATCTCTATCATGGTGGCAAATCACTAAAAATATTGTGTCACTTAGTAACCTGCACTCTTCAAATTACCTCATAAGGTTTATCCCTGAATTTTTTTTACATTCTCTCAATTACAAAGCTAACTCTCACTAAAAAAAATTTTAAAAATAAAGTGCAATAAATATTCTACATCATTCTTCAAAATAATTTTACGAAAGGGAATTTTCATGACAATGTATGATGATATCAATGTCTTCTTGCCATTTAAGTAGAAAATCTTGAAGTTTTAAGTGAGAAGTCTGTAAGCTTGCAAATCTTTCGTTATGTGTTTGTCCCTATTTCCCTCGAGTGACTATATTCATTTCTTGTGTTAATGTAATCTTTGATATATTAAATTTTTCTTTATTTTCATTTTAGTTTATCAAATTTTAAACTATAGATTTTGATCCTTTAAGTGGCAAAATCATTTAAGTTTTTATTAGACTATAAGACCAAATTTTCAAATTAATGAAACTTGAAATATCAAAATCTACGATTTAAAACTTGAGGAACCAACGGTTATATTAATCCTTTTATTATTGTTAAATGTTGGAGATCATAGATTTATGCTTATGTTCTAATGTTTTGGGATAAATTTTATATGATTATAGTTTTTTAGGTATAGAGGATTACTGGTATTTAATTCTGTTAATTGTATTATTAGGTTGAAATCTTACCTTTTATAGAGGAGAAAAAAAGATAAAATTACATTGAGGTCCTGGATTGGGGAATATCAATCCAACCTCGAGTTGGTATTAGACTGGATATATCCCCATTTGCATATATAAAAATAGGGTTTATAACTACTTATCCCAAAAGATAGTTTAGAGCTGAAATTTTGAAGCATTATATCAACATTAGTGTCTGGGTATATATATATAATCATATTAAAAAATATAAGGCTTTGTCATGAAATCTAAAAGGCACAATTGTAAATGTGGGAACTGGTACGATCATTAGTTAGAAATAATGAAAAATCACTTGAAATTCATTTACAATCAAAATTTATTATTATAACTATTTTCAATAAAAATAAACATTATAATAAATTTAATATCTTAATTATTTTTAATTATAATTAAAATTTGAGAATAATTTTGTTAAACTTAAAAAAATGTTACTTATAAAAGTTAGGAAAAAAAATAAAAATAATTTATTATAGAAATTGTATTTGATATATGATTATTTTTTATTAATTAATAATTTCCTTCAAATTTTTTTCAACTAATTCAATTTTTAGAACAGGTGGCATAATTTCTTTTGTAGACCATATGAACGGTCTAGATTATTTCAACATCATACATGGGGTTGGCGTCCAAACCGTAGAGGATCCAAAACTGGCAAATGCTTGTCTTCCTTCCAATTTCATTCGACTAAGGGCCCGTTTGGTTTGCTAAAAATCATAGGATGGAAACGAAAAATATGCATTTTTCATTGGCGGCGGACGTTTGGTTGGTAGAAGAGGTAGGAATTGATTTTTCGACGGAAGTTGATTTCCCTTTTTCTTTTTTTGAGTAGGATGTGATCGCTGCCTCAGGGTATCCCAGCACCGAAGTACCAGATTAATCCCAGGGTGCCTCGCCAGGGTTCGAGCCCTTGACCTGGTAGGGAAGGCACCTTGCCTTCCCGTTTGCGACCAGTCGGACCGACCTTTGCAGGCGAAGTTGATTTCCCTTTAAATGTGGGAAGATGGATTCCCACCATTTTTGGTGGGAACCAATTTTCAGTCATATGTAGAAAAATCCAAAATACATATTTGCCCATATCTTGATACTTGTTCTTCTTTTTTTTGGCCGCCAATGTGTTTCTACCATCTCCGTCGTTGTCGTGAGGTGGCCAATGATAGCATTGTTTTGCCCCTTCCAGATAGATGCACCAGAAAAACTACTTCTCCACCATATCGATAAATCATGATGAATTAAAGTAGGTTCAAAATACCATTTTCAATTTGATCAAAAAAACGGGCAAACGAGTGTTATTTTTTCAGACTTTGTTTCTTCCATTTTGAACATAAAAAGTGTTGGATGATGCAGATTCTAATGTTTGGAACCTGTAACAGATCATGATTATAGACTACAAACTGACATACCCAAGTGGAACTGCCACTGCTATTCTGATAAATATATTTAAAAAAACGCTTGAAAGTGGGGAGTGTGATGATCATGGTTTGTAATATTTTTCTAGTCATAGCAGAAAACCACCAATCAAAGCAAGTAAGATATAATAAAAGAGAGATTATTTAAACTCATTAGAATGACAAAATCAGTAGCAACTCTGTTTAGCTCTATTCTTGATATATATTCAGTATTTTGATAATATATCTCAAACCACATATCCGATTGATGTGAAACCTATTTCCTATGAAACTAGACTCATAATTTGGTTCATAGACACCAAGAACAATGTCAAAGCATTTCATACGGAGGAGATATGAATTTTGAAATTTGGTGGTCAGATTTAACACTTTATAACTGACCTTTGCTCACTGTAGTTATCATATCTTTCGGAAGACAGTAGGTTTGAGAGTGATTTTTGTTTCATTTGAAAGTATACACAAAGGGATTTCCAAGGATAGGTCATTTGTCAAATTTGGAGTTTAAATGAAGAAGTTACAGTGATTTGAAGTTGACCTAGTATTTGATTCAAAAGCTCATTTGAATGGAAGGTCTCATCTTCAGCATATTCGAATGAGGTTTCAAGATAAGTATTAAAATCTTTAATAGTCATTCGAATAAACTTAAAAACTCATTTGAATGAAAGCCCTTATTTTCAACATATCCGAATGAATTTTGGAAATGAGTATTAAAACTTTTATATATCATTCAAATGAACATGAACCTCATTCGAATGGGGTTCTTTATTTTTAAAGCTGAGTTTTACATTTTTGAAAATTCATTCGAATGTACCATGCGTCATTCGAATAAGGCTCTCATCTTCAGGATATCCAAATGATCCTTGAAGATATGTATTCAAATATTTAATACTCATTCGAATGAAACCAATCTGCATTCGAATGAATAACTATTTTTTAAAATACATTTTTCAGAACTTATTCAAATGAAGTGTATGCTCATCCGAATTTAATCCTCATCTTCTAGATATTCGAATAATGCTTCAAGATGTGTATTAAAATTTATATGTCATTCAAATGAGGATTTTCGGTCATTTGAATGAAGAACTATTTTTCAAGTATAATTTTATGTATCACATTCGAATGAAGCTTATGATCATCCAAATATAATACTCATCTTCTACATATTCAAATAATGTCTGATGATGAGTATTAAAGCTAATCATTCGAATGAGCACTTACTATATTCGAATGAGTATTTAAAAAATAAAAACCTCATTTGAATGGGGTTTAGATCCATTCGAATAACATTTAAAAATTTTAATACTCACCAGTGTATTTGGATACATATAAATGCTCTTTGAGAGGTCTCATTCAGATGAGACACTCCTCATCCGAATGAGAGCCCTTATCCTCAACTAATTAGGATGAGAGTTGAGGATGAGGACTGTCATCCTCAACTCATCAGGATGAGAGTTGAGGATTTGGATAAAGAGTGTCTCATCCGAATGAGATGCTCTTATCCTATGAGAGCACTGTTTATCGATTTTTTAAAATTTTATTTTACATATTTTGTTATTAAGGGTAATATGGTCATTTGATATAATTTTCCTACCTATTTTACTACCATTTTAATCCAACCAAACAAAAAGTTTCCTATCAAATCATTTTCCATTCCAGTGTATACCAAACATCTCATATCAAAAAATTTTCCTTTCTCTTCCTTTCCATTCTATTCCATTCCCATTAATTCTTTGATCCAAACTGCCCTTAACAAAAGCCTAGGAGCAAGGTACTCTCGAACCTCCACCCAACCCAAAGGGCTACTTTTAGACGCGTCTAAACTGAAAATTTCTCCTGGAGGTGCCATGAATGATGCTGCGTACCACCACTATTGACTGCCCAGGTTGCCCTCATTTTCGGGCTTTAACCTTCGACGCTCTTGGTCTCATTAAAGGTGATTAATTGATCATATTTATGCACTGATAATCTCCTGGCTCTTACAAATTCTCATCTTGGTTTGCTTCACTCTTTTGATTCGCTTTCTGGTCCATTTGTTTGTGTTAGTTGTTGAATCCCATGATAAGCAAGCTAGAGTTCCACATGTCATTGAAGGATGGGGTGAACCAGACTCCTCCAATTGTGTCTCAGTCGCTTCTATGACTCACCGCAAGGTTGACCCGGTATGTGCTTTTTGAAAAGGTACAAAGAAGAAACATGAATTGCCATTCTTTCATTATTTTCTTTTTTTTCTTGCATTGCAGCTATTAGCTGTAGCGAGGAAAAATGGTCGGGTAAGTTCCTTCATAATATCATTGAATGTTCCTTAACTTGGTTTGGTGTTCAATCAATATTGTTAGATTCTTAAGTGCTTTAATCTTGCATCTTCACTTTAGGTTGAGGTTCTGAACCCTATAAATGGAGATCTACAGGCTGCAATGTTAAATTCCAATGGTATAGATTTTTGGTCTAAAGAAAATGCTTTTGTTGGATTGCATTTATTTGCGAAGCAAAACTAGGAGTTAGCTTCTAGGTATTATATATACCATTGTCATTTAATGGTTTAGAATTGTATGCTATGCTTGCATTTTTTGCTTCCATGTGACCTGGAGGTCATGGGTTCAAATCTTGCGAATGGCTTCTTTGCAGTAAGGTTACGTACATCTATCTCTCCCCATATGGGATGTATTGGGAGCTTTGTGCATTGGGCCGCCAGTTTTTAGTTAAAAAGTGACTAACAAAGTGAATTTGTGTTATTTTTTCCTTTTCCTTCTCTTGTTAGTTTTAAGTTTGACACATTTACTCATTATCTTCATGTTCTGAAAGTCAAAAAGTTTGTTGGCTTTCATATCGGTTGTGCATTAGTTGTTTGCTCATGCTCACATGATTATTATTAATTGCTTGTGATGCTCACATCAAATATATGCCTGAGTGTGTCTTAGCTATATATCTCTCTTTATCTACTTTCTGTTTTTAGGTCATGTACTTTACTTACCTACACAACCAAGGGAAATTCAAGTGTAAGGTCCTTTGAAGTGACCAATTCATCTTCGGAGTCTATTTCTTGTAATTCTTCAACTTGGAATGTATGTGCTGGTGGTAACATCTCATTATGCAAGGTGGATGAAAGTGAGAAGTATGCTTTCTTTGGAGGGTGAGTCATTCCAATTTATACAAGTATGGCATATGAGCTATAAAAATTAACTAAACCAAACATGTATCAAAACCCTTAAAATAATTGATTTCATGAACTTTTATAGAGAAGGGTTTTAAGAGTAGAAAGTATGGGAGCAAAGTAAAATATAGTTCCCTTAATGTTGCAAAATGATTGAACTAGCATGAATGGAGGACATTAAAAACAGTGTTTCGAACTATTGGATGATTGATATCCCTTATCATCTTAAAATAACCATTAAAATATAATCATATTTGTGTTTTAAAGATTATCATTTATTACAGCAGATGCTAGGGCATGAACTTCTGTATGAAAATTCTGGTTTATTACCTTAACCGTGTATTGCATATGCACATTCATATTCTTAGGTTCTTCATAATGAATCTGTAGAAACTTGTGAAAACATTGCAGGAAAAAATTGAAATAAGATCATTCATCATTGAAAACTGAAATAAGATGGTAACTGGTAAGGGTTATAATTTACAGATGGATGATATTCTAACCTCACCATGAAGCCTTGTTGGTTTCAGATGGATGATATTCTAAACTGCATGTCATTTGATTATGGAAGCCATTGGCAACACAATTTAGTTACTAAGATAATTTCTTTTATATGATGTTTTTCATTTAGTTTCTATATCTGGCATAAGCATAGCATTTAACATTATAATGTAGAATGAAGCATGCATTTCATTTATAGACAAGTAAACATTGTACTATCTACTCCCTTGTAGAGCTACTTAATTTTGAATGCATTAAATCGCTTTTTAATATGTAATTTTCAACCAGATTTGTCTATATGATATCTTTACTCAGCGAAGGCTTGTTATTTCATTTGATTTTTATGAGACACCAATCAAAGCGGTGCCTGAGGATATAGGTGGTTATTCAATCTATGTAGGGAATGGATCTAGTGACCTTGCTTCTATTGACATACATACAGGTATGTGCATTCCTTTCAGTATCTCGTCATATAAATTTATGAATGGCTTTGTCAACCATGCTTCCATATTAATAGTCTTCTTTATCAATTATGATACCAGAATTATTGTTAAGAATTGAGATGGTTAGGGTGGTTAATGACATGAAACTGTTGGCTATATAGATGACCTTGGTAGTCTGTGGCTTAACTTTTGGCATAATCAGAATGCGAATTCGGTTCCTGCTCTCTCTATTTGTCTGTCCATCTGTCTATTCCTACCATCACTTATACATTCCCTATCTATCTCTTCCTTCATTCTCTTATACATTCTCTTCGATCTTCTACTATCTTACCAGATTATCAGTATCTTCCTTCCATGAATAGATTCTGTAGGGTAATTTATTTGACTTTAGGCAATGATATGAATTGGCTAGTTGTCAATTGTTTTGTGACTAAGATTGCGGCTTGTACTTGGCAGAGTAAAGTGCCATATTGTAGCAGTTAGGGGATAAATCAATTGTGGGATTCCAAAAATTTGAATGCTGATTTAGTTCTTAATATTTACATTAGTGGTCAAGTAAATTGTCTTTTCTTGTTATGACCTGAAATTACTCTATTAAGAACTATGGAGGAGTAAAATCTGTAAATGTTGAACTTTTCACATTACTAGTGCTTGCATTTTATGCCTAACATTCTGAAGGGACATTTTCTTTGTATGTATTGAGCATCTCCAAGACCTTTTGCAGTGCTTTCTCTCTACGGCCACTGTACTTACTCGCATTTTCCATACAATTATTTCCTATTTGCATGAGAAGACATTAAACCTAGGTCTTTGTTAGACATTATAGATATATGAATGCCTTCACAATTCCTTCAGCTTGTGTATGACTTCGCAAATCACATAGATTAGGAGTTGGATTCTAATGAGTTCCTTTGTTGCAGTACTCATTTTTTAATATAGATGTAATAAAGAGACTTGTTCGGATTTGCATGCATTTATTTCCATATAAGATATCTTGAATCTTGATAACCACATTTTTTGTTGGTATGTTTTTCTTGGATTTTTTGACTCTTGGTAGTTATCAGATGAAATTGCATTGGGTTTGAGCTGCTATATATTTTTTGTTATTGTTATTATTATTATTTGATATCCTCTTGCATGAGTTATTTTTGAGTTATCGTATTAATCACTGTCTATGATGTGCATGAGTTATTTTCCACTTATCATGTTAATTGATACACAATTTGTTAGAGGAAAATTGCTAGGTTGTTTTATTGGCAAATGCTCTAAAAGCATCAGATCCATAGTCAGACACCCTAAGCTACCGATTATAGATTCATGTGGTGAGTGAGCTTTCTTGTTCTAAAAACCTTCATAGAAGGTAGTTTACTAGAGTTTGGTTTGCCTTTTTATCGCTATGTTGTTTGTTTTAGAATTATAGTGTGCTATATGCAGTCTTATTGTCAATGAAAATCATTGTTTTACTTGTTGGTCATACCATTTGATCTATTATTCATAATTTTTGTTGCCCTTTTTATTTGTTTGGATGGTTGTTGCAAAAGCTCATAATCAATTGAAAAAGCATAGGTCTGAAGTTTGCTGACTGAACATTTTTCCATCTGATAAGAACATTAAGCTTTTGTACCATTGTATTAGCATTTATGGATCTTCATATTCATCAATAAAGCTCATATGATGACATGCTTCTAGGACTGGATGCTTATCTTTGTATTTGGGATACAAAGACCTAGCAGCTCCTTTCTGCGGTATGCATTGTACCCTTTTTCTTATTTATCATTATGGTATTGAGTATGGCTTTGTATTTGATAAAGAAGTAGATGATATTTTGACCTAAATTGAGATGCTTGAGTTTTTATCTGAAGGCGGGAAGATTGCTATTCTCTTTGCATATCCTGTTATCATTATTTTTATCAAGAATGTATGGAGTACTCCTATACTCTCTCTTGTGTAGAATGTAGGCTTGTGTATCTCTTCTATTGAAAATTATGGTTCTTGATGTTTATTTTTTGAAGCTGTAATAATGCTTTTAAGTGTTTATCTTCATGCCCTGATGCTTGAAATCATATGGATTTGGAACTTAGTACTTATTAGTTATTACACTTTGATACCTAGTTTTGTGCTTTCAAGTTCTAGGAGGTAATGCAAAATCTTTGAAAGCTCAAGTCCATAGGATGAAGCTCATTTCCACTTTGATCCATTGGTGTCCTTTCTTGCCACCATTTAACATTGAGCTCATGCCATTTCCCATGACCTCTTATTCCCTTAGTACACCTATTTATTGATTGACTGAGACACACTTTTCATATTTAGACCAAGGAGTTGCTATGTATATTGGATTTATGATTTTTTATTGAATAAAACTATATAACTCCAAAGAAAAAGTAGCCCAAATCAGAGTAGGTCATGCAAATTTTTATGTAAAAATTGACATTGTTTTAAATATAAGAATTTTGTATAGATATAAGGTTGTCACTGGTGCATCGTGTTCCTTCTAAAAGATTGAATAAAACATCAAAGATATAGGAAAATAAGACTTAGAATTGATACTAGATTTCCATTAAAAACCTATTAGCTAACACCCAGAAGCTCTTTTAGATTTAATATTTCCTAAGTCCATCCATATTTGCTAACTTCCTCAGTAGAAGTAATTATTAATTAGTGGATCTGATTAATAGTAACTATGACATTGGTAATTTTTTGGGTAGCATGATAATTTCAAGGCTGACTATGCGACTGAGTTAATTAAGAAGCTACTCGTTGCATGTTACCTTTTGAAAATCATCATTTCTTAACTTGAACCAGCTAGGCTGTTTAGTGATAGTTCAAACTCTTCGCAGAATTTACTGATATGTTTGATAAATTCAAAAACATCTCAAATAATTATTAACTTATCATAATGAAAATTTTTGTTCATGTAGGTCTTCCTAAAGCAACATCTTTTGTATGCTATTTTTGACTATAACTTCATCAGTGAAGGTTTGTCTATTTCTTTCTTTCCTTTTCTTTTTGTAATACTGTATTTTAAAATCCTTTTGTGATCAAGGAACACTAAAGGTACTTAGTGCCTTGAATTGAAAATTGGAGAGGTGGGTCAGAGAACATTTTAAAGAACGTGGCTATCAATTTCCTTCATACTCCCTTTGTCCCTCATTATAACATCCAACTTTTTGAATTTGGTCCGTCTGCTTTTATGAGATCCACTTTGGTTTGTCTGAACATTAAATGCACTTTTACCCATTTTACCCTTAATTAATATACTCGTTATTTTTTTCCACATATTCTGTCTCATCTTTTTTCTGACTGTTACCTACTCACTTATAAGTAAAGGCATATTTGACATATAAGTAAAGGCCTATTTGAAAAGCATAAAAAAAACAAAGTACATTTCCTACATATTAACAGTTTTCTTGAACAAAGCAATTCAGTTATTTGGATCTTATAATAAGGGATAGAGGGAGTATTAAATTGAAAGTCTATATACTGAGTAAGAGAAAGTTAGTCAAAGTTGCTCACCTCTAACACATTGATGTCAGGTGCTGCTGAAAAGGTTCAACGCCTTTTGCACCTTGAGCGGCACTGACTTTAACCAGGCACTCACCCGGCAGTGCCTTAGCATTTGTATGCTTCATTCAATGCGTTGGCCTTTGGCACATACAATTACAAGTGTGATGAAAAGGGAAGGGGCAGCCTTTGAAGAGCATCATAAATATTTTAAAATCAAGTTGGCCCCATGTATCGTATGTAGCCTAAAATATAATTGCATCATGCTCATAGCTCATAAACAATGTGGCTCCCTATAGGATTTATGACTTATAGTGGTGATATTGATAGCGTAGCTTCAAGCATTAGAAAACTGTAAAACCAAGCTCTATAAGTAACAAGTAATAATGCAAAATGGTCATTATCACTTTATAGTATCTCTTAGGCATTTAGTGTTAGGGGTTTTGCAAACAAACATAAAAGTCCCCTGAATGATCATTATGTTTGACTACTTGCATGTCAAATGCTACACACTGTTTATATAATATGTCTATGGCATTTTGTTTTGCCTTGATTTACTTGGCCATGCCCCTTTTTAGTGTCTTTGGCAGGTATTTAAAAGGGGTCTTGCACCTTGAGATTGTCCTACACTTGTAGAATTGTATAGTAAGGTTGAAAAATGGTTTATTATTGGATACTGAATCAAAATAGATAATACAGGTTAACAGCATTTGAGACCTGCCATTGCAGCAAACTGAATGGTCTTTTATGCGTTAAAGGTTAGAAATAATAAATTGTTGAGTGCTTCTATGGTTTAAAAGGAAAATAATATTATTTTTTTGTTGCTGTAAGGAAGTCTATTCATTAAATTTGTGAGGAGAAAAACAAGTTGGACCTGATTCTTGTATTAGTGTACTCGTACTCTAGGTGGAAGTGAAATTTAGTATTTCATAATTAAAAATCAGTTTAAGCACACTAGCCTTTAAAGCTGTTAAATCCTGGATGACTCTGAATAACTTCAAGTGTCATTCTATATGTGTACATGTGATATAAGATAATTTGTGGTTTGTTTCTTCTCATCAATAAAGCTATGACTATAGCTACCATTCGCTAGAGCTTATGACTGTTTTAATTTAGAATATCTATTTCTTTTTTTTAATATGATTATCTAATTGGATCAAATTCGAGCATCACTCTTTCAAAATGGTTTTCTACATTCACATGCACTTGAATTCAAGACCTTGTGCTTGACAAAGCCCGTTCCATTATAATCAACGCTTTTCTAGAAGCTATTTGTTAGGGGGGACTCGTCAGAAAAAGCCTTTCTATTGTACTTTTATGTCTTGCACTCCCCTTTTTATTGATATTAACAAATAAATATTTCAATAGAAATATGGGATAGCTAAGAAGCTAAAAGGACTCCAAAAGGAGCCTTGTCCATTGCACATTCAAACACTTGTATCAGACATGACATGAAACCTAGAACTGCATCTTGACAACTAAGATTTTGTCATGTCATTGGCTTGGGCCTCATGCATTTTTTTAAATCGAATGGGAGCCAACTCCATCATAAGTTTCCTCAGAAAGGATGGTAAAACTTGACCTAGTACAAAATAGAACCCGATAGCCTAAAATGTGAGCAACAACATTAGCAAGTCAGAACATACAAAATATTCGAAGTGGATAGAAGTAGTCGATGACCTCTCTGCATTAACCTTTATTATGACTTTTAGGAACTTTTCATCAAACAAGACTGTTGAAAGGATACGCTCTTGCTACTTAACTGGATTCCTTATGTTGTCATTTTACTAGTAAAGGGAACTGAAAAGAGAAAGCAAGTGGGCATTAGCTATAGTAGTTTAGCCAGGAATAAGGTAGACATTGCCTTTGACATGAAATATCATGACTTAGAGCATTTGAGAGGCAAGATGCGCTTGAAGCAATGGGTACTTGTAGCAAAAAATGTTGCGAGTTATTCTCCTAGTCTGTTGATTTAACATCAAGTATGCCACTTTTGTTTGGGATCCATATAAGATTGCTATTTGGAAGATCCTTAGCAATTTTGTGTAAGATTCCTAGAACATGCTTGGAGTATTTTTTTTTTTGCTTAAATATATTTGGTTAATTAATTTTATGATTGTATAATGATATATTGAAGTATCATTTTTCAGTGTCTTTCGTTGATTCACATTTTGTGATACCACTAATGTCTCGTTGTGCAAAATAGAAAACCAGCTCACAAACGAAGAGCAGACTGAGGATAATATCATGCCTAGTGAACAATTGAATGCATTGCCTTTGAAGAAAGAAGTCTGAAGGCAAAGAAAGCACTGGGGACACAAAAGATAGCAAAAAGAAGTTGAAGAAGAGAGAAGATCACAGGAAATCAAGAGAAGATAGTCTTGGTGAGAAGATTCCAAGCGATGAAGTAAACAAGTCAATATTCAAGAAAAAAACAAGTCAAAATTGGAAATTCTAGATGAAGGTTTGTGATCCAGATGTACTAATTACTAATGACTTGTAAGAAATCTGAAAACAGGATGGAAATGGAGTTGGTGGTTCTAAAATTGGATCAGCTTGGAGGTGAAATTTTTGGAAGAAACCTTCTAATTGATTTTGCATGTGTGATGTTCGGTTTTGTGAATTGCTTATGTATAATTATGTTTTTAACTTATTTTTCATAGGTAGGTAGCCTGTTTGGGAATGCATTTTGGAGGCATGGAATGCATTCCCAATTGAGAATGCATTTTGCAAAAGTCTGTGGGTATTTGGGATAGATGTTAGGCAGAATGCATTCTAGGGAGAAGTAGAAAAAGCTCCTTCTGCCTAGAATGCATTCTAGATCGTGACCTAGATATGAAATTTCTATGTCGTGATCTAGATATAAAAATTCTAAGTCATCACTTGGGATACTTCAAATCGAGACCTAGATATGTTAAGTCACAATCTGTGACATTCTACCTATTTTTTATTAGTTTATTTTCCCCTAATTTTATAACAATATAAAATAAAAAAATGTATATATATGTATTATTTAATAAGATTCATTTTTTCCTTTCATTTACCACCAAAAGTCACTTTTACAACATTTATCCAAATAAATTTTCACTTTTTAAAATACATTTTGGTCAAAAGTCATTCTCCTAACAGTTTCTCAAACGAGCCCTATATTAATCATATCCCTTGAAGTATTTCTTTTGAAGTAGAGGGTGGGGGGGGGGAATTATATTCTTTTCCTATCCTTGTTCTGGATGATCCGGTGAAAGTTCTTATCAATTATGCTTTGCAATTGCAGTTTCTATAGATTGTTATCATAATTTATTAATGGCACAATTTATATAAATCTTATGTTATACTACCTCTTATGTTTAATGTAAGGGCCAATTGAAGATTGTAGTTGGTCATATGTATAAGATTCAAATTTACTTTTTGTCTCTTAAATTTACTATTGATTACACATTGAAAAGTTGTCTAATTATTAGTTATGATGAAAAATAGATATTTTAAAAAAATAAATTCATATTTATTACAAATAATTAATTTAACTAATTTTTTTAATCCATTCAAATTATATATCTTTTTTTTGATACAAAAGGAAAGCAAATTAAACTCTAGGCGGCTGGATGTCTCTTGTTAAATAGACATCCATTTCAGAAAAACTACCAGTAAAGGGATGATATCCAGGGGCACACGTGAGGGCCCTTTTGGCCAAAAAATCAGCTACCTCATTTGCACCTCGCGCTACCTGTCGAACCTAGACTACCCAATCTCTGTGCATCATGGATTGAATCTCTCGAATGACCTGGCACTCGCAGTGAGAATCCTTACATCCACTAGTAATCAGCATCACCACCTCCTCCGAGTCCATCTCAAGAACAATATTTGATAGCTCAAGCTCCCACGCCTGTTTAAGTCCCAATAGGCACACCCAAAGTTCGGCCGTAAGGTAATCGCCCCTCGTCAATCGATGCATGAACCCAGCTACACTCACTCCTTCCCTTGTTCGGATCACGCCACCCGACCCTGCCACTCCGGATATCTGATTCCAGGATCCATCAACATTAACCTTAAAACACCCCTCCTCCGGCGCAGTCCAGTTGCTAGCGTGGACACGACCTGAGGTTCCCTGCGCATTAGTTCCCTGTAACTTGTAACTGGTTTGCCGTATCGTCTCAATGGTTGCTAGTGCTTGGGCTAATAACGCCCCATTTTCCATCCCCCGGTGCTCGAAAATTTTGATATTTCTCCGCTTCCATAATAACCAACATGACACAACAAACATCTCCGGCCAGTTTACATTAAACTCTCAAATTATATATCTACCTCTCAAGTGTCTACGTCAATGCATTTCTGTATCATATAATTATAGTACATGAATTAAAGAGATATCAAGTAGGATATGAATTAAAAAGTTATCAAGGCGATGACATTAAGTATTGCTGATGTGTCCATACTAATAATCACAAGACATAATTCAATGTAGAAAAACCATTTCTCAGGAATATAAGCAATTAAAAGATAGGAAAATAATTTATATCATCCCAGATTCTTAATTGAAAATCTAATTGGCTAATTTGAGGAGATTAAAAATGTTAAATAAATTATTTAATTATAATACGTATTACATGCTCTTTCCAAATTACTCATGCGAACTATTAGATTAGGTATCGGTTTACAAGTTAGTCAAATCAATTTTAAAAAAATAATAAATATAAATACTTTAATGTAATTTATTAATTTCCTTAAATTAGTTAACCAAATCTTATATTAAGGATGAGCGTTGGTAATTTAAATTATATGATGAAGCATAAGCAACATATTCACTACTACAAATTTTAGTTACAAAGTCGCCTTTCAACGCGAGTTAAATAGAAAACTAATATTATAAAAATGGTGGTGATATTTTGTCAATTATATTGAAGTTGATATTTTGTCAATTATATTGAAGTTGGGATAAGATTAGATGTCAATTATCGAGATAACTAAAAAGTTGGGATATGATTAGATGTCAAAACTAACGTTTGATGTTAACTAGAAAAATATTATTGAAGTTTGCAAAAGATCAGACATTGGCTATATAAATAACGAATGTATCATTTCAACCAAAAGCATGGTGAAAAGGGCTTAGAAAGCAACATTAATTTATGAAAAGGCTTCTTTTTAACAAAAAGTTGATGTCTAAAGATATTAAAATTTTGAAATTTTACCTAGTCAACTTTCGTGTTTTACAGTTTACACAAACATGTAAATAGAAATCGTTTATGGATTTTTGAAATTTTACCTAGTCAATTTTTGTGTTTTGCAGTTTACACAAACATGGAGATAGAAATCGTTTATGGTCCCCATGGCAATGTGATTGGATTTTATTCTTGTCTATACGCATGCAGAAATTACTTGTTTTTAATGGAGATCATTGAAATAACTATTGGAGCATGAGAGTGTGATTATATTTGATATGAATATGGTTTTTTAATTTTTGATATGTTTATTTCAAATTGTTGGGCTATTTTTTTTTTTTGAGCATTGTGAAAACTATTTAGAGAAGAACTTTATTCATATAAGAACTTTGGTTAATAAGAAACTTGCTTATAAAGTTTCATGATAAATAAACTTTATTTGGATTATTGTTTTGAACTCGAATCTTTTACTCTAGAAACACTTCATTTATTGAATTATGGTTTAATTGTTGATTATGTTTTTTTTGTGCTTGGAGTTAGTTTTTAATTGTTCTAATTGTCCTATATGTTATTGTCGGTTTTTGTTGTATTCCTTTATACTGAAATTCATGGATCAAAAAGAAATTCATGGATATTTTCTTGTGTGTATCGGTTTTGTTTTTGACTTTAATTTCCAAATTTTCTTACAATAATCACGATAAACAAATTTGTGCAAATCAATTTAATGAAAGGGAATTATAAAAACTATCACAATTTAGACTTTTTAGTATCTATTTTATATAATTCTTTTAATTCAATTTATCAACAACTACTACGATTAAACCATATAATTATAATAAAATATTTATAATAGATATAAAAATATATAATAAATTAGGATTCATCACCATACCTCTTGATCATAAAGTTCTTAACTAAGTTAACTAGTTAATTCACATAATCACACTCCTAAACACAAGTCATCCCTAATTCACCCACTTAAGCTCCATTAATAGTGCCAAATACCCAAATTAAGGATAGAAACCTATATAACAATAACAATATACCAATATGTCCAAACCTTGAGTATGGTGAAAATCGTTAGTTCCTTACAACGTGACGAACCAAAGTTCAAATCTCCGTTAGAAGAAATGCTCACATTGAATGCCATATGATACCTTCGGTAAGAGTGCCTGTACATGACCAAAAAAAAAAGTAGGTCCAAAACCTTCACAATGTTTGCAAAGCAAACCAACATTTTCAATGAAAAATGACAAATGAAGTTACCGTGCTGAGGAGGCCATCATGTTTGGAGAAGCAAGTACCATCAAAAGTTAAGAATAATCCTAACGCATTCCCTAGCAGCTTGGCAATAGGCTCATTTGTCGAAATTCAAAGGCAAATCAAATATTTGAATCCAAGCATGAATGAACATAAAGTGAACACTAAGGGGTGAACTCTTCAAATGAAATTATAAATAGCAAAAGCTAGCAATGATCAAACTATCTCATAAGGTTTACACCTCAAATTTTTTAAATATAGTTCTCTCAATTACCAAAGGAGCTAACATCAAGAAGAACTAAGATGACAATAAAGTGCAATAGAAATTTTGCATCACTCTTCAAAATAATGTTAGTTTTGCTTTGCATCTTCAAATTTCAAAAGGTCTTCTTTACAATTAGTGACCCATAAAATTCAAATCATAATACATGATGAAGTCAATGTTGTCTTGTCATTCTGAACATTTGATCGAGATCAGTTTGTCCACTTTCAGTTCGGTTCAAGATACAATTGCACCAAATAATGTAGTATAGGGTATAACCTATCGTTCTTCTAGAGGAGCAGTTCATTGGTTAACTTAGTTTAAATTGGCAATTAAAAACATGTTGATTGGGTATAAAGCAAAGGGGGTTTAATAATTTGTAAATACTGTGGTGCACTAAAAGGAAAATGTAAAAAGTAAATCTTTTTGATGTTTTCAAATAATGAAGGTATGTTTTGGATTAGAATGGATGTATGGTAGGATAGACCCTTGATGATGGAAACTTGGCTATCATTACTCTTAATTTGATATGGGAGTTAAATCTCTCTAAGTCTGAATGAAAACCCCAAGCTTAAGTTCAATGCTTTGATTAATGAAAACTCACTTGAATCCCAGTTAATTAACACTTCTTAAAACATTATTTAAAACTACTTAGAGTGCAATTGAATAAATAATGCTAATGTTCTTAATGTATTGTAATCACAATTATAGAAACCAAATGAACAAGATAATTATCAACAACCATTGACAATTAGATGAACACAAGAAGTCAAACTAAGAGAGATATATATATAATCCAATATAAAAAAGCATCCAATCTAACAACATAGTCTAATCACAAATTATAAATCTGTAATCAAAGTTGCATAACAGTAGGATTTCCTAAATTTAGAAATATGCAACAAGTGTTTAACAAATGATTAGACTAAGAAAAACTCCCCAAGTTGTCCATGAGCTCAAGCTTCATCCTCCATCACCAAGAGGCTAAGGGTTTTAGCCTCTCATAGCTCCAGAAACACAGCAATCACTCCAGAGACTTTCTACCATGAGAAGGATAAGAATGGGTATAAAATGGGTAGAAGAAGATGTTGGGGATGGAACAATCGGTTTGGAATGATGGAAACAAGTGGAAAAATGGAGAAAAATGGATGGGAGAGTTGGTTGCTTGAGAGAGAGTAGCCGAGGATCTTGAAACTTGCAAATTTGTAGAATGAGGACTCTTTTCTTGTGGTAGCTAACTTCCTTATGTGTAGGGTAGTGCTGACCTAATCCAAAATGCATGGCTTCACTTTTTGGCTCTTAGGTCGCGACTTCAGGTTACATAGGTTGCAGCCATAACATGTTTATGAAGCGACAATTGACTAAGTAGGTTGTGACCTTAGAAGTCATGATGTCTTTTAGAATTAGCCAAAGGTCGCGACCTTATGAGTGTATGTGTGACTTGTTGGTCACAGAGACACCAATTGAGTTGCATTCCTTTTTCCCAATGAGTTACGGGTCCTTTAATGCTTCACCTTGGGTCTTTTGATCCCCTCCAAATGCCTACAACAAAATCAAAAAGCTTTGTAAATATTTACACTAATCATAGATCAAGGCATTTATGGTTGGATGAGCAAAGTGACCCCTTTTTACTCTTTTAGTCAGCAAAATGCAATGCATAGTCAAAGTGATCGAGAGAATATAAATGCATGCAAAATAAGGGTAAAAGTGTTATAAACACACATAGAAGTAGTTAAGAAACCATGTAAATAATGGGATCTATCAACATTCAAAATTGATAAAAATATTGAAGTATTAAGTAAGAAACTAAAAATGTGTCTGGAAAATGCAGGTAGACTTAATAATCTTACTATTTATCTTTACTTTCTCACAATGAAATTTAAACTTCAATTACTATAAGAATTCAAAAATTTTGAGAAAAACAATATGAGAAAATAAGTATGTGATAAACACCATTTTCTTATAATCAAACAATAAAAATAGCTATAAATCACTCAGCTTAAAACAAAACAATATTTATCAAAACAAGTTGAACCCCCAAATATGGCCCAACAAACTCATGCTCAAAATGATAAACTAACAATCCTTTTAACCAAATAAAATATATATTTCCAAAAAAAGAATGGAACTTGAAGATATATATACACATATATTAAAAAAACTAAAACTCTAGATGGCCTTTAATTCAACATTCTCCTCCCATCTCATTTAAACAAATATTTGAAAATTAAGAGGAATATTTTCTTGAAAAAATAAAAGAGTTATAAGAGGAAGAATACTTTACCTATAAGGATATATGAAGCATGCCATTTCCTTCCCTTGGTCTGAGCTAGATGAAGAGAAGTTTTGCTCTATCATAACATGTTTCCTATACTTTTATTGTAGAGTAACAGAACAAATTCATAGTCCAACAACATATATAACTAATATCAAAGTATTAATATATTGAATCATATAAGTTCGCAAATCGACCAACTAAAAAGTACAAAGAATCATTATATTTATTAATACAGTCATCCAAAATTCAAATAGAAATAAAAAAAAATTACAAACAAGGATTTCATAATAATGCAAAAAGAGTCATAGAAACATTAACTTATGTGAACTCACAATTCCAAAAGCCCATAGCAAAGTCTTCACTAAGAGGATTGGAATTTCAACCATTAATTATTGCAACCACCTGCAGATTTTTGAGAAAATAGTACCACGAAATATTTAACAAAATGCAAAGCAACAACAGAATAAAAAATAAGTTTGAGTAAAGAGATTGACACAACGATTTATACTAATTTAGTCCTCTTGACTTGGAAGTGTTGTGTTTAAAAACAACGGTTTATACCAATACTTTCATAAATACTCTAGTGTTCTTGGAAGTGTTGTGTTTTGAAATTTGATTTTGCTCAATGATACTCGAGTATTGAGAGTCACTACTCGAGTATTGTCAATACTTTCACCAATACTCAAGTATAATTGAGAGTGTTGAGCTTTAAACTGTCTTTTCTTAGAACAATACTCGAGTATTAGCATATAATACTTAAGGACTCTTAATACTTTCATCAATACTTGAGTACTTCTTGAAGGTGTTTTGAAAACAATTTATTTTTTAAACTAAGTACTCGCTCATGAGCTGTTATACTCAAAAATTGATATACTATTCAAAATCCCTGTAAAAACATGTTTATCATCATCAAAACATTATATCAACAACCTATAGTATAGCTTATCACATAATAATCTAATCAACAATTATATATATACCTATTCAGTTTCGAATCTCCTTTTCATCTGTGCCTTGAAAATTGCTAAGTGAACATAAATCCAATCATACATAGTGGTGAAGAATTGAAAATAAGCAGCTCTCCATGAACTTTTAAGGATTAGAGTTCCACAAACTCCCCAAAATCCAACAAGGAATCCAAAAGTCATGCTAATGAAGAATCCCAAAGTGATGAGCTCATATTCTTGATTTGCATCAATGCTGGAACTATTCTTATGATTTTGATCAAAGTCATCATTTCTCAAGCATCCTTTTGTGAGTGGCTGGCCACAAAGTCCATTATTTCCTATGTAACTTGAAGGATCAAATGTCTGAAGTTGAGTAGTTTGTGGAATCTCTCCTGATAAGTTGTTGAAAGACAAGTTCAAGAAGCTCAAGAAACTCAAATATGAGAAGCTTATTGGAATTCTGCCAGAAAGAGAGTTACTTGACAAATCAAGTGATTCCATCATTCTCATTTGACCCATGTTTTTGGGAATGAATCCTATGAGATTGTTTCTTGATAGACTCAAGGATGCCAAGGCCACAAGTGATGTTATGTTAGTGGGAATTTCCCCTGTCAGGTGATTACCAGAGAGATCAATGGTTGTCATGAACCCAAGATTCTTGTCATACTTCACATATTCCCCTTTCCAATTCAACATTGCATTTTCTATGAAATTTGCTTCCCATGAATCCGACCCAATTATAAAGTAAGAAATGGTATACCTTGGATATGTCAAATTTGACAAAGCACTCAAGTTATTAAGGCAATAGGGAATTGTTCCAAACATGTTGTTATGGGAAATATCTAAAATTTGAAGATGTGATAGCTTGCATAAACTTGTAGGTATGTTTCCATAAAATTTGTTTGCTTGAAGACACAAAACAATCAAATTTGGCAATTCATTACCAATCCATCCCGGCAACTTTCCATGCAAATTATTCTGTCCAAAATCAATAAACTTCATATATGGAGAATGCATTAAAGATGGTAACTCTCCAGAGAAGTTATTGTTATTCAAATGGATAGTTTCAATGTTCTTCAAAGTGCCAATTGAAGATGATATTGTCCCTGAGAAATTATTGTATGCCAATACCAAAATTTCCAACTTCAAAAATTGCCCCCAATAGTGAGGAAGTTTTCCTAACAGCATATTACTTGACATGTCAAGATATTGTAATTGAGATTGTAATGTTGCACATAAAGAAGAAATAGAGCCTGAGAACTTATTATTTGTGAGAAGCAAGGCAACTACTTGTGGTGAAAAATATGGGATGTGACCTGACAGATTGTTGAAGCTAAAATCCCAAACTTCTCCTGATTTAGGCAACAATCTTGGCAATTCTCCATAAATTTTGTTATGGGAAATGTTCAAGTATAACAATGTTGGAAATAGCCATATCCATTCAGGAATTGAATTTGAAATTGAACCAACAGAAATGTCCAATTCACCAAGCTCTCTTTGATGCTCTAGCCACATTGGAAAGCCCATGATGAAATTGCACGACCTAGCCAAAAATGTTTGCAATCGGAAAGGTGGAACCCATTTTGAACTAAAGTTGAATGAAAGAAAAATATTAGAGACATCCAAAACTTTAAGGTTGGGTAGAGTTGATAGATGGATCTCATTGACCACGCCATTCAACTTATTGTCAGACATATCTAATGTTTCCAAAGATGAAAGTTCATGAAGCTTTGGGAATGGCCCACTCAAATTGTTTTTACTTATATCCAAAGCTGAAAGATGAGGCAAGTGCCAAAGTGATTGTGGAATAGGTCTGATCGGACGCGGATTGTCGCCTTCCGGTTCGATACAAAATGATTGCCCAAAAGAATGTAGTATAGCGGCAACCAATCGTTCTTCTCGAGGAGCTGTTTATTGATGAACCTAGTCTAAATTGGTTATGAAAACCATGCTTAACTTGGGTGTAAAAGGGGGTTTTGGTTTAAGTAAACATAGATGTAAGATCAAAACAATGCAAGAAGTAAATCTTTTTGGTATTTTGGTTTAACAATGGAATGGTTGAATTAAATTGCAGGTATGAAGAGATAGGCCCTTGGTGATGGAAACTCGACTGTCATCGCTCTCAAAATGATATGGAAGTTTATAACTCTCTAAGTCTAGATAAAAACCCCAAGCAATCACTTAGGTCCAATGCTTTAATTAATGAAAACTCA
>QFDD01002142.1:0-29233 GCA_006871305.1 Vachellia collinsii | reverse complement strand
TCACGATTTTGTAAAATTCAGATCTTTGGAACTCAAGAGGGGTGACCTGAAATCGGTCTGCTATAGTATACGCATTATCTTAGAACTAGACATGTTGTATTCATTTTATGCAAAAATCTGAATCAAGGCCCAAGTTAGACTTTTAAATAATACAAGTTCTTATGTGTGATATATGTATTACTGATACATGAAAAGGGACTAATTATCATCGAATCAACGAGCTTTAGTGAGCCAGATTAATGAACCCTGATGTCTAGATTATTCCAGTACATGAATGGGAGAAAATCTATTAAATCGTTGATGTTGAACCGAAACAAAGACAACGACAGCACATGCCAAAACAATCATGTTTAAGACTTTAATTGGGCGGATTAGAAGTCAGAAAAATTAATCAATTGTTGCCCATGGTTTACTGTAATTTTTAAGTCAGTCGCCGTAGTTTAAAAATGCCTGATTCCAGTAACTTAGATGTTTTCGAACCAGATCCTACATACTCCAGTATGCTCAGTGCTTTTTTGTTGTACTTCAATTTATCTTTATAAAAATTTTCCTTTATTCAAAATAGTCAGATTAATCCTCATGTTGATCCAATCCCTCCCACTTGTAAAGGCGTGCGTTAACCACTTGATTAAGAACATGTTTGAGAGCAATTTTTAAAAAGTGATTGTCAAACATGACCTAAATCATATATTGAAATATATATTCTTAGTATAAAATCTATTTAACTTTTTTCAAAGAAATTCAAGAAATATTTAACTGACATTGATTGTTTTTTTAAATCAATTTATCTAATTTCTAAATTGATATATACTCTAATAATACATATAAATACTTCCGAATATGTTATAATTAAATAATTTAAATCTTTTAATCTCTTAAAAAAAATTGAATTAACTCTTATATTAAACATGGCGGTTAATATTAAATAGGTCAATTTGCTGAGCCCAAACAGCCAAAGTCTCTTGCCTCACCCAGAGAAGGCAAGCAGGAGTTCCAAAATTTTGATGGTCAAAACGTCTTAAGCAGCATATGTCTTCAACACAACTGTACAAGATCCTCAATAATACCCAAACTAGGTGGTAGATTGTAGACCGACGGAGCTGTAAGCGAGAAGCATAATCCCGATTCCAATGAGAAACTAAATTTCAAACTTTACTATTGATTCTGATGGCTTTAACATGTACACAGGTTATTCGCTCAGCAGAGACAAAAATGCGTATATTAATTCCTAAGGGGATCCGCCCACCTCTTTAACAAGTTTACCCAGCAAATGACCCATCGTTTCTGTACAATGTACCGACACTATACACCACCAGATCCTCATTGAATATTGAGGGGAGTAACAGCTTGCGCCTGTCCTGTTAACATGTGTCGGGAACCTTAAATATCGAAGTACAAAGAATTGAACATCTTTACATATAAGGGACACCCCGCAGATGCAAGCATTTTGGCAGGGTCAGAATGTGAGAGAACCTCTTGAGATATGACTCAGGCAGCAGCAACTTCCATTTCATAAAAGACCAAAAACACATGCAGTCTCATCCCGCTACTCTGAATCCGAATCAATAGAAAGATACAGGCGGGGCCTTACCGAACGTTTTTGACGGGGGAATGAGAATGGGCTGTCTGACCTTTGTCTAACCGCCTGGTCAGATCTAGCATCATTCATGCCAAGAAGCAAAGAAGCTGCGTAAGGAGGAGTAATCAGTCAACAAAATTAGGGGAAAAATAAAGCATTCATGACTCCCGAGTCATCACTCTTGTGTATTTAGAGGAGGAACAAGTGAAGAAAGTCCCCGGGGGGGGGGGTAAAATAAAGCATTAATGGTTGCTGGCTTGCTGCGTCATCCTTCTAAGCAGTTAAAATCCATTTATTAACTCAATGATTGATTGCGGGGGAATTTCAAGAAAAGATGATTAAAAAAGCACGGAATATGGAAAGACATGGACATTTGAATTATATGAATATAAAAAGTTTGATAGAAATCTCTCAAATATTGCTCCAATGAAAATATAACATTCAGGATGACTTCTTTTTTAAAAAGGGAAAAAAAAATCAATAATAAGGTGCCGAGCTTATATTTCCAAATTCTATAATTCATTATAAAACCTAACAAGTGGTGTGCTCAGGCCCTTATTCAAACCCCCCCCCCCCAAACAAAAAAAAAACTTCCTTGGTTGTTTCAAAGTTGAATTAGTTAGATAGGTTTCCCTCAGCTAATTGGTGCAAATCTCTCAATATCCGAAAAACTTCCAGCCCATAGATGAAAAGATTAGTTTCCAATAAATCTTCCAACAAGATTAACCTCTAAAAGAGCGAGATGCAAAATACTAGCGGCTAAATGTTGAGAAGAAAACAAACCAGTATCAGCCATCACATCTGTGGAAGGTTCTCTGGATAGAATTTGCCGTCTAGAATTCAGACCGTTTGGAGTTGTAGCATGGCTGTTATTACCACTAGCACTGCCTCCAAGCCTAAGTGAAATCCAATCCTCATTGCAGACACCATTGGACACATCTGCCTGGTCTCTCAATTCATGTTGCCCAGATGATTCTCCAGGTCTAGTGGGAAGAAATATTTGGAGCGAGGGATCATCTCCAGCAAATGCCAGCGGATTGTCAACTAAACCACCATTTATATCAGCATCAGACCGACCAGCAGAGGCATCTGGCATGAGAGTACTAGATCCCAAAGCAGTGTCCGGTGCCAATGCATAACCGTTCAGTGATGTGGAACAATTCACAGGACCTTGCTGCAGATGGACCAATGCATCTGACACATCTGCATCAGAAGTGAAAAACTGATATCCTGGACCTGCCTGAGTTCCAGAAGGCAATGACCAAATGGAAGGAGGCATCTCAAACTCATCTTCATTATGAGTAAAAAGTCCCAAGCCACCAAGGGTGGGATCTTCTGCATGTGAATCAGCAATTCCAGGTGGGTAACCAACACCAACAGCATCAGTTCGATTATTCTTGAAGTCATTTGCAGATGATACTAACATGTCATTCTCTTCCTCAGAATCACTGAGAACAATAACTTCAGCATCCCCAGTTGGAGCAGTAGTGTTATTATCTGCAAACCCATATACTGGATCGACATTATTAGGATAGAAAGAATCCATTTCCATCTCATTGTTAGAGAAATCAATATGTCCACCACCACCCTGATTAACACTAGGGTCATCACCCTCATGGCCACTCCCAGTGGCACTGCTGCTCATTGGAATAACCACCTGTTCATGATCTCCCAAGTTCTCCTTCAATCTATTGCCTGATGATGTATTGGTGTCATTTGGCTTGCTGAAAACCCAAACTCCATCATGATTCTTCCTAATGCCAAGTTTTAAACCAGTAGGACTGTCAGAAACACCCTCCTGCTTGATCTGCTTAAATGCATCCACTCTATTGACTTCTTCATCACAAGAAACACACAGTGATCCATCAGGAAAGTGCCATTGTGCAAGATTACCCAACTCTCGGCGTTCAATTTCACTCTTAGCCTTGACACGCCAAGAACCATCAGGCTTCACTTCAACCTCTGTCACATCTTCACCGCAATTTATCATCTGTACCAAGAAACCATTTAAATAATAACTTGGGATTCATAATATGCTAGCTTTCTAAAGGCTAATGATAATCAATATGAGGATACCTTAGATGTGATTCGGTTGAAGTAAGGGTCTATAATGATATTCTCCAATGTATAATTTTTGAGACAAATAGGACATTGCCACTGCATTAATCATTGTAGGATTAAGAAAACATTAAAGATCGCTCAGGGGAGGATCAGACAAATCATGATCCATTGTTAGTAGTTTACCTTCCTTGACCGCTGATTCATTTCCACAAAAACTTCAAGATCAAAACAGCCCATGTGAACGCAAGGTTTGAATCTTCCAGCAACCTTCATCCTTGAACCGCTCATCTATAGATTTCCCAAGTGTAGCACATTATCAGGAATTTCTGAACTCATCAACAAAACTTCAAGTAATACTTAAGGCACCACTAAAATGACCCAATACAAGAAAGCCTTACTGGACAACGGAGGTTGATGCTAAAGGTATCTGAAACAACTTCTAGATCACTGTCACTACCAGCATTATCAGCTGCATTTCCACCACCGACACATCGACACACTCGTGCAAGAGCATCTTCAAAAGGCTCACCATCAGACTCTTTTGGAATTATGCTCAGGATCTGGATAAGAAAAATCAATCTTAAAATATCTGTGGCAATGAAAAATATGAACCAGTTGCATGACTATGTAGAAATCTTCAAGGTCAATGAGACTTTTTTGAAAACTACATACAGACAAAACATATAAACTAAATTGCATGTACACTTACGAATGCAAACTACCTGTTGCATGGTCCGCCTTTTCACAATACGAATACCCAAACAGAAAAGGCGAGCATCACACCCTGTTAAGGAAATCTTGTTTATTCCATCTTTTGTATATGGTGTGATCTGATGAGAAAATAAAAAGGAAACTGAATAAGGCCTATAGGATAGAATGTATAAAATTTGATAAAATGAATGCAGTAGCTAAATAGAAATGACATAATTGGGCCCAAAACAGAACTTAGGTAGTCTCAACCATAGATAACAAGAAACTCACAATTGGACCGTCATCTCGACCATTAGCCCCAAGTAATTGTGAACCAGGTCTATTGATGGCACGGACAGGCACACCTACATGACAAAGAAATTCAAATAGAACATTGAGAATAAAGACCATGTCTTGTCTGAACAAATGTTTTACACCACGAAACATCACTATTGGAAGCATCCACCGAGCCCCATAATGCTGATAAAAACCTGGAAAGGTGAAAAGGGGGGACTATGACATAAATTAACATACCATTGACCTGTAGATCTGCATATTGAGGCCACTGCATCCTGAATGGAACCTTGTCATTCAGAAGCATGCACCAAGCCTACATATAAAGTCATTCTATTTAAATCAATAAACCCATTGGATTCAAGCTTACACATTAAGCTACTGACACTGGAGAGCCAATTTAACCTGAACATCAAATTCTGGTTTAGACACCAAATCCTTCTCTGCTCTTGTAAGTTGAAATGATCTTTCCACACTCTGCACAGGGTTAGTTCTGAACAAGACAACCAGGACCGTGGTTAGGTCAATCAACCAGTAAGCTACGTTGAAAACTAGATTTTAACCACAGAAAAAGATCCATGGTCGTATGTGAATATTGAGAAGAGTCTATAGACTGAAATTTTAGCTTATGGAGAGAGTTACATCAGACAAGAAAAATAAAGAAAATTCAAGAACTTCTAATTCAATTAATTAATCTTCCTGAGCAAAACTAAAACAAATCAACATCACTACCACTCTTCATCGCCAACTTCTAAAGAGTGACACCTGAAACATCCTAAATTACTTCCAATACATAGAGGAAGTTAAGAATAACTTCCAATTTTCAAGCTTCATCAACAACTGACCCTAAATCAGCAAGATCATCCATCCTAGGGCACCTCTTCTACTGTAGATAATAATAGGAGAAGGAATCCTATCAACAAGCGTGCATGTATTTTCATTTCATTACACACATACGTATCTTAAATGCATGATATGTAGTGAAGAAGTAATTATAAATTAGGGGGGAATAGACACAACATTCCAAACATTCTGTCTGACTTCAAATAATCCACAGCAGCCACATACTCACCCATCTGTTTGAACACTGGTTGTCGTCAACTTCACAGGAAACAAAGGTTGAGCAACCAGAACCCAAAAACTGCAACAGAACACCAGAAAATACAGATAGAGTAACAGTTTTTTTTTTTGGGGGGGGGGAGATGCCGCTTGATTTAAGGGACTGATTGCATAGGTCAGTAATTGTGAAATATATATAAGATAAAATGAGGTAAAATCATATAAGCAACGAATGAAAGCAAATAACAAGAGATTTCACTGAAATGATTAAATTTAACAACAACAAAAAAATCACATCTAATTGAGGAAACTTCCACATTTATCTCTTCATCAATGGCCATCTATTTTTAGTCATGCCATAAGAATTGAGACTGTTGAGAGTCTGTCCCCTTCAATCAATCATTCATCAGCTTTATCTATTTCCTGGGAGTAGATAAAGTTTTAAATGAAAAGCTTCATATCTAGGATAGTAATTCATACTTCTTGCAAATAAATTTTAACACAAAGGACCGCAAAAAACAACATTTAAGAACACACATCATGCAATACATCGTAATTTAAAGGCATCCATACAACCAGTATCATGTTAACGACCAGAGTGAAAAAAAAATAAACAAACAATTCAAACATACCACACGAAAATATAGAAACCTGAAGTGAATAGGTCTTTCTATGACAGCACAAATTCAAGAATGTCACTTCACCTAGCCTTTTCTGATGAGCATAGGTTATTTTCAAAGGATAAATGAAATGCACTATTTGGGTAACTCTACACTTCAATGGGCCACATAAAGCAATTATCATGTAGTAAGTTGAATCACAACAGAAAAACATGGTACAGCCTCAACCAGTGAGCCTAGTACTAGGAGCAGCAGAGAATGGCAGAGCTAACAAAGTGGCATTTACAAATTTTGACAACCCACACAAGCACTTGAAACATCCATTTACAGCAAAATAGCCTAGCAAGAGCAAAGAAACATAGTGCGCTAAACTAAGACAACATATTCAAACTACAGTACCACTCAAACTAAATAAATAGCTAAAACTAGAAGGGAACATGACATACGGGTCAGCACGACTGAGACGGCAGATCTCGCAATAGAATTTATCAGGAACTGGTAGGGTGCCTTCTGTAGGTTTATCTGGAATTACAACACAACTCATGTGTTGCCACACTTGACATCTTGTATCCTCGCACTGCAATTAGATTTAAAAAACTGTCATAACGATCAAATATGTGCAATATGTATAAGGCCTTGTAGAAATGTTTCAACAACGAAAAGGGGGAAGTCAACTGGAAACTTCTGTAAATCGTCAATCAAGCCGTGTGAATGCATATAAACACATTGAATAGAAACGAACATTAAAAAGTAAGGGGGGAAGAGGGACTGAATATTACACCTTGATCAATGCCTCAGTTTCCAAGGAACTTCCACAGAGACAGCGAATCTTTGTAACTGACTGCAAGGAGTCTTCAATTTCACCTTTAATTTTCACATTACTGCTATCCGACACACCCTTTGATGCCAGTTCAGTTGCTCCAGATATCTGCATCTTTCTGACCAATCAGAAAATCCACAATGTCAACAATAGAAGGAAAGAAATTACAGCATATATGGAGCTGATTACTCATCTTAAATCAGGTTTAAAGTAAAACATCATATTGTATAAGTTCCACGATTAGGAATATCAGACCATAACATGTTTCTGAAAAATAATAAAATCCAGAAGAAAACATCAAAATCATATAGGTTCAGCTCACTGATCCAAAACATAATAAAATTAAAGAAGAAAACATCAGAAACAACATTGTTTCCAACACTGACCTGTATGTGTCATCCACTAATTTTGCCACCTGTTCTTTTCCAACAGCATTCTTTTTAGCCCACAATTTGGAAACTGATGACAAGGAAGAAAACCAAATTATTTAGACTCTTGCAAGGGGTTCAAAATTATCAAAATAAACCATACACCAAATAGTTAAAAAATTCATTGAAAGGGGTAACCCAGGAACATCAACTTCATATTCAAAATTATCAAAATAAACTAGACAACAAATAATTAAAAAATTCCAGATGTCTTCAATATGACATTTCAACTCTTCCAAATCAGTTAATCAATAAAGGCAAAGAACAGAGGAACGGAAGGAAAAATCTGGGGATCAAAGAACAGCTGAGGTCAAGCAGATTTCAATCTGAACTTGACTGAAAGAAGATTATTGTGAATGCCACAATAAATAGATTATAATATTTGCCTCACATATAATTCAAGGATTTTTTTTTTCCATTCTCTAGACCTCTCAATCTGCAGATATAACCAAAATTCTAAACTTCCGATCTATGGGATTCCTTCCAAAACAAAAGGCAAACATACGATCATAATACAGAAATGCAAGATTGCAAACAGCCAAAGGTCAAGTCTTGCAGCACCAACATGCTCCCACCCGCACATGCTTACCTTGCTCATCTGAGAGAATGGCTAATATCCGATCAACAAGATCCTACAAAATGAGGCATTGACATCATTACACCATTTTATATCTCTAATAAGCAAGAAAAAGAGAAGATAAAATTCACCTAGTTAAAATAATTAGCACAAGTGAATAAATAATGCATGGATTCAACCTCACTATCTGTTCAGGGTTTAACCGCATACACAAATCACAGAAATCCTAATACATACCCCCTACAGCAAAACTTCATAACAATATGAAAAAGACTTCACTAAATCTATCCATTCTGACAACTGCAAATTCATTCTACATCATTTGTTAACAAGGGGAAAAAAAGTAGTTCTTATGCTCTACAAGAACCACTATCCAGGCAATGAATTTATTAAGTGAGACACAATTAGCATATGAGTTTCATAGAAAAACCTAATCAAAACTAATTCTGCCTCACCTGTTTTTTTCCCTGTTTTGAAAGGCCTAGCTGGCTGAGTACATCTTTGAGCTCTTTTATACGAAAATATGTCAACTTTTCCTACAGGGAAAAAATATATCATAAGATTAGCAGGTGAGGTTAGAATATCCCACCGCATAAGTCCCAGTGTAAAACACCTCCACCCCAACCTCTAAATTTAACAAGGAAAGAAATAAATAAGAATGCTACAAGAACTGAAGCAAGTAAAATCCAAGCATCCGCAAGTGTATGCTATTCATATTGCATTTCAAGACGTAGTATTATCATGATCACTGCAGTGAAGAACGAAATCCAATCATATAATACAATAGTATTGAACAGAATCACCAATTTTTTGATTCATACAAGCTAGGAGAAATAAAGGAAGTCCTACCATAACATGCGAGAATCACAAATAACAAAGGATTACGAACCAAAAAGACTGAAATATATAAATTTCCTCATTGCCATTCGATGATAGGTGATAAGTAAGCAAAACTGAACAAAAACTGAATGTCACTACTCACTAGAATGGAAAAACACGGACTGTAGCTCATCAGATAAACTGTTTTTCACCTGTGTGAAATCCAATTTAAAATTTTGAAATTGGAAATTTCTTCAAACATCCTAATTGCATTTGGTTCCTAAAACATTATTGTTATACTAAAAGTTCACTAAAGACTATGAACATCAAATGCATCGTCTTTACCGATGATTTAATGTGTAGACATGGTCACCAAGGTAACATCTTTCAAACCAGATATTAAGAGAACTACACAACTAAGAATTGCTTAATACACTGATATCAAATTTTGACACCTGATATGCCAGAGGGGTTCAATATCCAGATTAATAAAATCACAACAGTAAGATACACTACGCGGTATCGTAAAAACCTACTTTTCCGGCACCTGCAAACGGCGTAAGCTCCACAGTCATAAGGTTTGCTAACTAGAAAATTGGTGCGCAGATAAGAAACCTCAGTAAATTTCAAACTCGCCATTATCCGGTGAATATCAGAAACAGAAAAGAAGATACAAAAACAAAGATATACCTTGCAACTATTGACTAAATCCATTTGCCGGAGCCCAAATTTAGTACAGAATCTTCAACAAGAACGGGGAATCAGCCAAAAATGCCGCATAAGCTAAAGCAGGCTGACACATCAACAATAGATGAAACCAAATAAACCAAGTGAAAAAAGGAGAAATCAGTTGAATGCAAAGCTAAGCAATTGAAGTTAAAACAACAATTGATCGTTACAATCGGGTAGGGGGGAAGGGAAATTTGAGCTGAATACACGAAAGACCAACCATAGGAACATATCGAAATCTCGGTGCACTAGGGAAATGTAATAGACGGTGATGATTAGGGTTTTGGAATCTTACGCCGACTCTCCGCTCGTCCGTGTTCGCTGGATACGTTTCTTTTTGACCGAGAGACCAAGCCAGAAGAACCAATCTCCACTTACAAAGTTCGGACCTGTCGCCGATTATCCAATCCGGTTTTTTCACGGCAACACGTCCGGGTTGGGTTTCGGTGTGTTCACGTGCAAATTGCGTTGCATTTTTTCGACATTTTTTAGTTTTAAATTTTACTAGTGATTTTAAGCCTATTGAGCAAATTTTGTGAAGAAAGGGAAAAAGTACTAATTAGGGCCAACCTCGTTGCGTCCCGGTCCAACGAGGTCCGATCCTATCTTCACTCGAGTGGGCCCTGACTAAAGTTATCATTCCCAGAATAGAATATTAATATAAATACGATATTTATTAAAAAAAACATTTTCTGGTGTATTAAACGAAATTTGGATTAGTTGAATTTTACCTGATTCATGAACAGTATGATTTACTATAAATTTTATGTAATATATAAAATTAATGGACGAATGATTTGCTAAATTGGTCATATCGTTCTTAACGGGCCAATCAAATTCATCTTTATGGCATAGATGAGATTGGATCTAATAAAAGGGTTTAGTTTCTCATAATGTAACGAACTAAAATCCAAATCATCATATAGAGAAATACCCACATTTGGTATCTGATAGTATTTTGAGTAAGATTAGTTCTAGTTGGAGATTAATTGAGAGTGAAAAAATTTCCTTTTTATGGCATAAATATTTAATTTTTAACAAACTTTAAACATCCACACGTGTTGAAAATTACACGGGGCTACGTGGTTAGAGCATAGGAGTTGGAATCGAAAAGGTTAGTAATTCGATGAGAAATTGAAAATTATTCACGTTGTCCAAAAACAAGTTGGTAAATAGTATTAACCCTAAGACTCAACTAGTTGATTTTGAGATGTTGAGGAGGGTAAATAAATAAATTATATAATGTATTGTATGATCTCTCCCTTGTGAGGGGACATTAATTCCATGAACCTGGCTCAATTTTTGTGCTGCATGGATCAGGCGTGTAGCATATATGCTTTATGATGATGGAAGGGGAAAAAATAGAGTTGTTTATGGTCTATTTGTCCTACCATTAGAAAAGCGTGTTTACGTAAATTAAGATAATTTTTTTTTATAAGCTTACCTCATATACAGTAAATTATATTAAAAAAGTAACTTCCACCACTTATCCAAACAATTAGTTACAATATATACTAACCTACAAGAAAGTACTTAGCAATGGAAAATCATTTTGACCCTCCTGGTTCCATGCTGCAATATTTGTTGGATTGGATGAGCTAAACAAGCTATGCAGAAGAATGGGGTTATTCTATGATTGTGAGAGGATATCAGAACTAGTAATGGGAATACGGGTTGGGCCTACCAGCCCATCAAATTTGATGAGTTAGGGTTGACAAAATGCCAACCCATTGGGGGAGCTGGCTCTTTCAACACGAGGGTTGCCCGCCATAACATTTTTTTAAAATAATAATATGTTTAAAAAAATAAAATAATATGATATATGTTTTTTTTTTACATTTTTTTCATCTCAATATTTTTTTAAAAAGAAAAAAGTAACACTAAATTCTATTTTTAGGATAAACAACACCTAATACATTTAAAAGTAGCATAAATATTTTATTTTTTATGTCAACTATCTATAATACTATATTTAAAATTACAATAAAACATTAACACTTATATATTTTTAAATTATAAGAAGATGTAGTGAGATAATATTATTTTTTGGGTTAAAATAAAATAATATTGTATAGTAAAAAAAGTTTTCATCATATTTTATTTTATTTTTTATTAATTATTTTTTTTTAATAGGTTGGCGGGCTCGGGCTAGCGGCGGGTTCTTTCAATCTGCGGGTTGACCCGCTTTTCCATCTCTAATCAGAACTGGGCCCTCAGTGCAAAACAAGCGCATACCATATTGAACAAGAGCATGTTACTTTCTTGTTCCCCCATTTTGCTCCAAATGTGTAGCAAAATTCATACCCACATCTACGAAAGCAATACCATAAAGTAGCCTTTTCACAGGTTCAATGTTGAGTCTAACAATAATAACAGGTAATTTAGCTTATAAATACAACGATACTATTATATCTCTGTTTTTCAATTCCAAAATGGTTGAGATGCTAAGAATTGAGAAGCAAAGAGGAGTGTCGCTGATGGTACCTGCAGGTAATATGATAGCAACCTTTGGCTAGTTCAATTATGTGATTGCACTTTACACACAGCCGCCACAGTTTCTTGGAGGCAAGAGACTTCAGCTTAGAATCTTCTGCATGACGAAAAAGATTATAATTTTTATAGTCATAGCAGGTCATGTTGTTATGCCACGGAAGCCTGCAATTGATACAGAAAAATCGATGACATTTCACGCATTTCCTTGCTCCACATTCTTCGGCTCCAACATATAAGGTCTTAGTGTATTCTAATACCTCGTGCTTTGACATTAATGCTGAACACCTAGGAAATGGCAATACAATTTCTCTGCAATAGGGATAGCTGATTCCTTAATCCTTTCTCTGACAACAACTAATTATGGCGCTAAAAATTGTTTGTAGCTATCAACAGTCACCCCAGATTTACAACCTTTGTGAGGGCACTTTGCCATCATCCCATTAAGCAGTTTAACCTCCATATGTTGTTTCATACATGAAAGACTATCAATGGAAGCAGTGGTCCATTGAAAACATTTTTTCAACATCAGTATCTTCAAAACAAATTGCACAGGTTTCCTTAAAGCTTTTGCCCTTGTCACTTTCTGCAGACCACTTGATTTGAGAAACCATTGCTTCTCTTGCAGACTTAAAAGGCATATCTCATACGGTTTCGTTCAACGAGTAATGGCTCACAATATACAAATTTCCTTTGAAGATGAGAAACCTGATAGAGTAAACTAGCAAACTTATCTTGCTCCCTTGGTGGCACTCTGCCAATGACCTGTTCATTGGACATTGTCAACCATCTACCTTAGTGGATGAGAATGGCGTTAAATTCATGGTATATGCAAATAAATACTAATGTCAATGAGTAGTAATAGCAAATAGTCAAATACATAATGCGCTATCAATTATTGACCAAAAGTTTAAATCATGTCTCATACAACACATATCATGCAACATGAAGCATATCAGAGAACATAACTTGTTCATAAAGCAACCCTTAGCGAGAGCTGTACATGATTGAACTTGAACTTCTAAAATAGATAGCAGCAACTAGCAACGTCATTTAATATTGGATCATGCCCCCAATGCAAATCGTTTAATATTAAAAACATGGAAGAATGTCCCATGATAATATAACACAGTCAATGTCGTCCTGTTCTCTGTTTCTTCTTTTGGTGTTTTATCCTCTTTCACGTGCATGGTTTTTTTAAGCAGTTAATGACATGAAAGGCATGAATATTATAGCATTGAAATAAAAATGAGACATAACTCACGTATTGGTAAAGCATATAGTCGTCAAAGAAAAAGGTGACCGGTTGCAATCCCAAGTTAAGAGCGGCATCAAGGGCTTCGGCCATAGCACGCAGCTCAGCACATTCATTGCTCAGCAAGACACCGCCGGCTTCAAATGCTTCAAGAGGCTTGTTAACTTCAAATATTAGAAAGTCCCTAGAATCACAAATGGCAACCCCAATGCCAACCACCTTTACCTGCGTATCTTTAAACCATTCTTCGCTCACCAAGCCCTTGTAGTAAACTTTGAAGCACTCTGCAGCGAGGGAAGGGCTCCACGTCGAAGAAGAAGATGGTGATGGTCCGTCAATACAGTAGGGCTTATGGCAATTGTCACCATAATTTTTCCACTTGTCCTCGGGAATGTTCGTAATGTCTCTCGCGAAAGTTTGATCGAAAACCTGACGGTCCAGATCTTCCCTGATCTTCATCATCTCTGCTTGGTGTAGTTCGAGGTCCTTAATCTCTTGCGGGAGCTAGTGAACGACTTCCAGGATAAGCATGGCCGCCAAGCCTAGAAATTCCCCATCTTTGTCTTCATTAGAGGAAATAACAACATCTGGGGATGAAACAGGGGTTTGGGAAATGAGAGAAGCATTAACCGCTTCTTGCATTTGCAGTTCGAAGGCTAGCTCAATATCAGAAGCTAGGATTTTAGCCATCATGAATGCTTGGGTTTGCTCAGAAAGTAGGATTGGGAACTCATCTTCATCGTGGATTGAATTCGTCATGAGAGCAAGTGCCGATCCTTCTGAGGCAAGTTAAAGCCTTTTGCGCAAGTCCAAAGAAGAGAGCCGTGAAACGCAGAATAAAATACGTGCAGAAAGTGGTGCTCGCGCGTGTGGTTTTTTTTTTTTAAAAAAAAAAAGTTCGAATACTTTTTAAAGAAGTTATTAATATCAAAATTAAATTGTTAATATGGCACCATCATAATTTTTAATGTTAAAATAGACATGGGTCCGTGGTCAATGTGCCAATCCCTCTTCAACAAAAACTAGATGAAATTCTTTCGTTTTCAGGCAAAAGAAAATTCAAATATTATTATACAGCGATTAAGAAAACATTTCAATGTTTAAATAGTGAAATTGTTTTGTATTCGGTTCGATAATGTATTTATGGTTTTTTAATGCAGATTTGTTTCTTATAAAGGTGTATGTTTTCATTGGATTCTTGAGAATTTAAGGTCATACATTCGAATTTGTTTTAAGAATCTAGCGCCATTTTATTTTGCCCAAAATACGGTGGGTGGGCTCAACCTAGCACACTTTCCCCCAACCCATCATTCAAGGAGCGCTTCCTTGACCAAATGAAGGGGTTGGGCTGGGCTGCACATGCGTATAATCATTTACTTTCTTCTTGTTTCTTCACAGTTGAGCAAAAGCGTGAAGAATTCATACTTATAATTAGAACACATTATTTAACAATGTCTCCAATAGCCAACAAACGAGCGATTCAGTTGATAAAAAATTAATTTACATCCCATAAGGTCATAAATTCATATCATGCTGCCTATGTGAAGATCTTATTAATGAACAATTTATAAATATCTCTTTATAAGGGCTTTTAAACTTAAAGAAATGTTCTGAGCATCGTAAATTCTTATGACTCAATTTGGTTGAACTTTACTTGTTAAAAAACAGTTTCTCCCGATAAGATTATTTATAATAGAAAGATATACGTGCCTAGAAAATTTTGAATCCATGGGGAGATGCACAGTTCCAATGGAGACAAGCCGAACGTTTTGCACGTTCAATCTTCACTTCTAAATTCCTAACAAACCCATTTCAGTTCCATTCACTTTGACCAGCACTGCACTACACTGTTTTCTATCCCCTCTTTGTTGGGGCTTAATTATGAATAGAGTAATAACAATCTTCATTTCACAAAGTGGGCGCTGTTTAGGCTCTTCACCGTTCACATTCGTTTATTCACCGCATTTAATTATCATGAAATAATTAAGCTGTAAGCGCAAAAATAATATTCAAACCAGATCAGAAGAGAAAAATCCTTCTTAGTCAGCTACCCCCTCATCAATGCCCACCACAGTACAGTAGTACATACAGGTTCTCTATGAAGTAATTTTTCTTCACACACATATATAATATTCCTCTATCAGTACAAGAAATTAAACATTTAGATACTGGGCGTCATTACAACTGTAATGGAATATTTGAGATAACTAATGGAGAAACTCTTGTGTCCTGAGCGAATCGGACATTTATACCTCAGAGTTTGAGAATAGACCTGTTTATATATTATGACAAAAGGCAGCATATCACAGCTGTTATGGTTGAAATCACCATCTTGGGGCGTGAACTTCTGTGTGAACAGGCTCACGTCCTCCATATATATTACAGTAGGAGTAATTAATGATGATGATGTGTGAGTTATATTTAGCTAAATTCCCCATCTTTCTAGTCAACAATGATTCAGCAGGATTGTGGCAACAGTGACAATTAAACAGTTATATCTTCCTGCATCGTAAATAATTCTCGTATTTATAATGTCATTGTACTACTTAGTGCCTTGTTTATATTTGTACTTTACCACACCAGCTTTCCATGTCTGTTAGAATATACGTCTCTCTGGTGCAATGCGGGAGGGAGGTGCGAGGAAGTAGAGCCGTCGACTATTTTAGAATTCGAAGAAACAAGAATCACATTTCCCAAGGCACGTATGTGTTGTTGAATATATATATATATATATGCATATGCTGCCAAAATAATAGACTCCTTCCTCGTTACTTCTCTCATTCTCACTCCTCTTTAACAAATCACCAAAGTAGATCACCTCCAGTACTCAAACAGTTGCACAAACATATATATATTACCCTCCCCATCCTTTGCTAATTAAATATTTTCGCTCAAAAGTAAATTCACTTCAGCGGATTTAATAAGTAAAGGTCAATATGCACTATTTTGAAGTCAACAATATACATACATATACCCATAGACATATCTACAAAGAATGAATGTCTTCTTTTGCCAGACAAAGATCGTGATATAGATCTCAACGAGACATAAAAAATGATCTTTTCTAAAACTGTCGAGTGGTGTTGTTTTTAAACAGAGTACTGAGTTTCAGATCAGTGACGTTGAACTCGTCGAATTCAATTCCAAGATGATAACATCTTTGGTTGTTGGATCCCAATGCACGTGATCTGTGTTCCACGCCTACTAATCAGTCAGACCTTATAAAAAAAAACACACACACACACACACACACACACACAAAAGCACGTGCTATTGCCATGCATTGATCTCGGTTTCTCCTTCCCGGCAGTTCTGATCATGAACGCTACACTGCCTCTAGTTCAGTTTCCCTTGTTCCCATGTTGCTGTAATCTTCATGTGTTGCGTACTATGTACTGTATACAACGAAATTGAACGAGCAAGTTCATGTCGGCAACAGACCACGAAAAGACTGCCGTACGTTACTCTAATTTCAGCGTCTCGACAAAATGGAAGCCTTCCTATTCATTCCTAGCCGCGTAACAGTCCTCCTTCGGCCATGAGATTACTATTTTGCCTTATTTATTAGTTGGTCCCTACAAACTGTTTGGACTTTGGACTATTCTCCACGTGCTGATCACTAACAAATTCCGACCCACTTGTGCATACATGTATTTCTCAGGGAGTGAAATTGCAACCTAACTTCAATTTTCATTCGCATAGATATATTTTTGAGTTCAAGACAGCGATGGACGTTATAATAATGAGCGGGAGTTAAATTTGTGATCGAGTCAAGAGTCTGAGCATAAAAGAAAAACAAGGACGTGGAGGGGGGGGGGCGAATAATGGGAACGAACGGATCGTTTATATTGAATTTGTTCATTGACTTTTATGGGTTGGATCCACATCAAGGGAGAAACGTCATGAATTAATCAAGTTGGGCTGGGAGCAGTGATGAAAATCCGACAGGAGAAAAAGAAAGAATATTGGAAAAATTATTACCAAAAAAAAAAGAAGAAGAATATTGGAAAAATTGGAGACGATGGGCTCAAGTACGTAATAAAATGCACATGAGTGGCTTTTGTAAAGATGCTGATGCGCGCTTCTTCAAACGCAAGCATGCGGTGCTTTTCCATAAAGCAGAATACTTTGGTAAAGAGATTAATACTAGACACGGCTGCATATTGTGTTGGTTCCACGGTTCATCCTGAAATCACTTGGAAAGGAAAAGAAAGGGATAATTACTGTACAATCCCAAACAAAGCAATGTAACCATGCATGAAAAAAAAAACTAATAACAAGTGAAAAGACTAAATTATTTGTTGTTTTTTTTTACACTTAAACTTGTTATTATTACATTTTGCTCACACCTCATAACTTTTTGGTAATTACGATGCCGGTGCTCTCAAAAGGGAAAAGGTTACTTGACCCAGAAAAAGTGATTGCTAAGATTAAAGTCAAAGTGGAAGATGGATGAGAGGGGAAGGATAATGATGGAGGAGTAGACAAAGGGAGGAGGGAAGGGCGTGTGGTAGGGAAGCCAGAGATCAAGTCACGTGGGAGGCATTTGGATGGGAAGATAATAGCCCTAAAATGACGCGTCGGAGATGGAGTATGTGATTTAGGGAGAGGAATACCTGTATGTGATGATTACATATTTACAGATTCCACAAACACAAGCACGTGCATTGTCGGTATGCACAATTAAGAACAAGAAGTAATTCATCCACTCAGCACTTCAATCCACAGTGTGTTGTAGTGCAGGAAGCTCAGAAAATTAAGCAGGAGTTAAAGTATATCTGCATAGTATAGATCAGTGAACATATTTAGTAGCTTATACGCTCAACTGGCTCTTCCACTTGCCATTTTCCTGACCCACCCTGAGTTTGGACGATACATCATCTCATGTTGCAAAATAGCAACATCGTAAACATACTCTTATTCATCAATTATTATCCCCTCCCATTTTACATCACTGGTTCCACTTTAATATCTGTCTTCTCCTACTTGCATAAAATACTGGAGTAGCTAGAGAAGATCCAAGTAACCGTAAAACTTAATAACAAGTTTGCCGATCAGAGAACTTCAATTACCCACATACAAATGGAATCACCGAGGAAAGAAACAGCGGAGGGGAGGGTGGGGCAACAAAATCAAACAGAAGATTCTTCTGTCGCTGTTCAATATCTCTCCTCATGTTGAGTTTATTCAATTAGGGAGGCATCTTTTTCGCTTTTGCTGCACATTAACTGCCATCTCTTTTTCTCTTCCATTGGCAATGTTCCCACCCTTCGCTCTTGATTGATTTTGTCCAAAACCCTTTCATATTTGGAACTCCTTAAAACAGGGGTAGAGTCTTTCAAGTATTGCCCTGCTACTCGAGAGACTCAGAAATGAAGGAAAACAAAAACAGGGGTTTAAGAGAGAACCGCAGAAAACAGAGCCAAGAGATGGTCAAAAGCTTACTTTGACAAGGAATTAAGCATTTAGGAAACTGCCAATCTTTAAACATGATTACTTAATATTAGGTAACCAAAAAGGTGTCTCAGACTCAAAAAACCAGCGCATGAGAGCGACTCTGAAACAAGACAGGCCTATTTTTTTCTCTCCCTTTTATCCAATGTTAAAATTGCAGAGAGATCAGAAGAAGGAAAAAAAACTTCTCATTATTGGATTGAATTTAATCCCATATCACAATACTTTCCTCCAAGTTTTGAGGCCTCACAACCTAACTTGATATGGTCCCTAGCTAACCGCCTTGACCTCGATTCCTTCAACTTCTCCTTAGGAGAATGTCATCGGAAACACTTATGGAAAGACCTTATAATTATAAGATTACGATAAGAATGAGAAATTAATAATTAATAAATAGTTTTATATTCATGTCCATAGAGGCTCCCAGAGTGAGTTAAAGCTAGTGTTGTCGTCGAAGAAGTTGAGATTGCTCTGATAGGAGCTGGTATGCGGAGGTGTCGAAATGAAATTGTCGACGGAATGCTGTGGGGATTCAGATTCCTGAGGAGTGAAAGAAGTCTGAGACATTTCCATGCAAATGAGAGCCACAAGATTGGCTTGCTGGAATTGCATGCTGACGAGCTCGGCTTGAGACTTGGCAAGCTGCGCTTGAAGCTCACCCACTTGCTTCTGAAGTTGGCAAATGGCACCAGCACAGCCATATATGGGGTCTCTTATTCTCGCACTTGCCTCATACACCATACTGCTCACAGCATCAGCTCTCTGACTCTCCGGAAGATCCTGAGAATAATGCAAATCGAATATAGTCAGACACAAAGCTACAATTTTACACGGTTAAGAGGGTTAATTACGTGAAAGAAAACAAAGTGATTGATGAGGACCTGCAAGAACTTGATGATGTTGCTGGCACCGAAGACTCGGTGAGCGATGGTGAACTTGGCAGGATCGGTGGGAGGGAAATAAGGAGCCAAAACGCATTTTTCGGCACATCTACGCCTCAGGATCTTGCAGGCTGCGCAAGGGCTGGCGATCACTTGTGGGGTGGGAGGGCAAGAGGAGGAATTAGTGGGAGATTGTGAAACACCGCTAGTGTTTGCGTCACTGCCCTCCATGGTCACACGTTAAGCTAATGAGATTGTTGTGTTGTGTTTGGCTGCTTGTGTTGTGTTTGTGTATGAGGAGGGAGTTGAGAGGCAGAGAAATGTCTCTCTTTATAGAAAAGGAGAGGCCTAAGCACCAGGCAGCAGTAGCGTCATCGCTCGGAAAAATGATGTCAGAAAGTTTTTAAGTATTTTTTGGGTCTTTGCCTGTGTGCGTTGCGTTTTCCCACTTCAACCTTGTCTCTTTGACTATTAAGCCTCCCTCTCCACACTCCGCTCTTTTTCAGCCTGTTTGAATATAAATGTATATTACAACTGAATTAGAAACTACACATGTTATGTGTCTTCTCTGGTTAGGAGACTCTTAGTTAGTGAAAGCCTATCATCGTAGTGACCACAAAGAACTACATCCAAAAAATTAGCGGTTACAAATGAAAATTTTAAAGCTTTATAAGATTTCTGTTTTAAGGCAACACTTTCAACAGATAAATGGCAATTATCTATCATTTTAATTTTACACTCTTATCCTTTCCGGAAATTAAGAAACGATATACTAAACGCGGGGCTCTTCTATTGGTTGTCTTCTTTGAAGAATGATTGTGGGGGCGATAAGTTTCTTAGGGAGGGGAGGAAAAAATGTGTAGATTTTTCCATAGGAATGGTTGGGGATAGTTAAAATTTCAAAACTAAAATTTGTCGTACGCTAATGAGAAGTGGAGCAATTAGGAAATTAAGGAATGACAGAAAACGTGTCGTTCTCAGACTCCAGCTTTCTTGGACCCAAGTCATCACGAAAAGTCATAATCTGCGATTAATTTAGCTAGCTTAAAGACGCAGCAACTGCTAAATATATTCATCGCCCTAATAAAGATCATCCAGAAACTAATTAATTTACGTGCAGGATAAGCGTTTTGTACATAAGATTAGACGTTGTGGGGGTCAGAATTAACAATCCGCCCTTGTCTGTTTTTGCTTATTTTCCTCTGGCCAGGTTAATCCATACCATAACAGACAACACAAGCTATGGCAGCCCGGGAGGACAAAGCGAAGATAAACATATCCTCCTCCTGGGATGAATCTAATCGCTCACCCGATCTGATGTACATAGACTAAACATCTCACCTAATTGCTACATTTGACAACTTCCATGAATCTGAGACGCATCCCATGAGGCACATCCATCATCCATTATTTTCTTTTACCGTCTAAACCTGCCGAGGATAAACATCCGTCTATGGACATGGGCCACTCTAAACTAATTATTGTCTCAACGCAATTCCTTGGTGCCAGGTGGCTCGCATCAGTTGGGAAAGCGGTTTTGTTTTGGGGTGAAAGAGTTATTGGGGTTGCTGTTGCTGCCACCACTGAGACAATGCTATGTTTCTACCCTTTAACCACCACCTAATCACTCTTCAAATGTAGGACTATTATCCACAAACACATTCCATGGTGTCTCCACTCTCCATGAAGAAATATATTTATATATTCAATAATCCTCACCTAATATATTATACGTATCTAAATATTTATATCTACTGCATGTTTATCTGTGTGCGATGGGACTGATGGACCTCGAGAAGTGGGGACAAGGTTGGTGTAGAGCTGGTCAGCTCGTTGGACGCACCAAGTAAAAAAAGAGAACCCTGCGATCCAAAGTCATTTAAGCTGCCATAAACGATTGTGACCTTTCAAATCTTGGAAAAAAAATAACCAACCATGTTGTTCTATTATAGCATCTAGCTACGACACATTACGGTTTTGAAAAATATCAATACTCTAGTGTTGGGCTCTATCTTACGATCGAGTTTTTCCACAAAAATATTCAAGGTTTCAACTTTGCGGTGGAAGTCGTTAGACCTTTTGTAATTTGCGATAATATTTGTTAATTACGGTGTTCAAATCCAATTGCTTTTCGAGCCATCAGAGAGAGTCTTAAGCGTGTGGACCTTTGTGTATTATGAAAAGAGAAACAATAGCGAACTCCACTTTACGGCTTACTCCCACCATAACGAAGTCCTTTTTTTTCACAATTTTTTTTCTTCGCACTAAAAAGCCATGTTCGTTTAGTGGCGAAGCAATGGAAAAGTGTAGACCCTAAGCGACTTTAACAGCTCAATTCCTGCCCTGTCCTGCTCCACTATCCATTCCTTTATGCCTTCTGTGTTAATTGATATTCTAATTATCAGGATAGGCTTTGCTTGTTGCATAAATATGAACTGCTTAGGAATGGGATGACTTGCCTTGGTTTTGAGTTCAGTATGGTCGCATGTGAATGATCATTACACAACCAATTAAAGCCAAATATGCTAAGCAAGTCCACAAGTGCCATAAATAAGTGTTGCATCTGAAACCAGTCAAGAATTATTAGTTCATGGGCCCCTACTCATCATGAATCAGAACTACTTGTCCTGCCATGCAAGGAATGTAGAAATCAGACATGTTTGAATGGTCATACTGATATACACATTCATGATGATGATAAGTGTGATAACAATATGTGTCCTTCGATAAGTGCGTTTATTAAAGCCCTATCATATCAGAGCCTTCTGGGTCGTCCCAATCCTCTTTGGCAGATTCAACCATGGATGGTTGGAGTGCACTTTGCAAGCTCAATAAATGCAAGATCCACTGCTCATGTATGTTGGTCTTTGACGCCCATCTTATATGGTTCAAAATTCACACGCTAAACCGTGATCCATAGGGCAGTACTATATGTGAACTAGCTGGAGTTTCATGAGTGATGACCATAATCCAAAGACATTCTTCTATATGCTCGGCCAGGACTTACGGTTCCTGAGTTATGATGAGTTGTGCAGCGCATAAAGGGAAGCAAGGATCATGACCCATATGGGTTAGACAAGTAGGAAGCTGGCAAAAATAAAATACAAGGTCATAAAAAATGCATCAACTAATAATGGCTTTTAGTTGTCAGTTTAGAAAGAGTTAAACTAGTGCTCACAAGTTCTTAATGCTCTAGAAGTTTTTCCGATTAAGTCCACGCGGTTGTGAACTGAGTCAGTACCGCACTCAGACCGCTAAATGTTAGTTCGGAGACCTAACGGAAAATATAATAATGTTCAGAATTTAGGCTTTCTGCTCTGCGCCATCTCGTTTGAATATGTCGATCAAATGCTTATTATTTGGCTCCTTTAATTTTGCCATGTCAGCACAGCCATTCATGTGAAAGCCATCGTTCTTCTTAGCATCTAAGGACAAATGTGAACATGTTATCAGTTCATTAATTTCATGACTAAGTAATAATCTACATGCCCCGATTCAATATTTATCACGTTTTTCGATGCCGCTCAAACGCATGGGGTGGCGACTAGTTTGTGATAATGGTACAAGGCAAACCTTATTCTATACGCAACAAACGAGCCTTCAGAAATTATTTGGCATCTAAATCAAATGCCGACAAAAATGCGGTCTGTATTTACGATTGAGAATTAATTTGTTTCGGAGACGGATTAAATACATCTAACCTATTGGTGAGTGTTTCCCTTTTGTCATTCTGTTACTGGAGATGATGAATAATTACAGAACCAACCGTTGGAAGGAGAAACAAGCGAACATAAAAGTTGCAAATTAACAATCGTCTTTTTTATCAGGTATATATTAGATAAAATCCCCTAATATTTTTCTCTCCAATAAAAATGCAGAATCCCAGCCCCATTACCGGTCAGAGATTCATCTGACCGTGGATGAGGTCCTGCGGCCAAAGAAGAAATTTTGAGAGGAATATGTTCTTTATGGATGAGATCAGCCAGACAAACAGAAAGAACGCAAGAAAACTAATGTCCTCACTGGTTAGAGATTCATCTGACCATGTGTATATGCTTGAACAAGAAAGACCTCCCAATATACAAATAAGTCAAACTCAACAAAACGCGCTTGACGACGGGGTATCAAAACATCCATCGGACTGCAGCAACAGCAGACTTATGCATGTCTTACTCTAAGATCCAAGAGAAAGAAGTAGCTCTGGAGCCAGGTGTCTCCAGTGCATCAGCAATTATTTCTTGTCCAAGGTTGAATTCTAAAAATAGAAAGCCGCCAGAGTCGTACACGCTAACTTCAAGCATTCAATATTTTAAAAACGAGCACATAGTTGACAGATATATTATATAATTAGCTCAGCCAGCATGTATGTGTGCTGCATAAAGTCTTTGTTTGGGAGTAAGAGATGAATACTGAAATGGCTTCACCAGGGATACATAAATATTTTGGAGCTGACGACATCATCCAATTTTAGCCTCAACATTTTATGGACTAGACAACATGAGTGGAAGAAATCCAACAGACTACAAACCTTTTCTTCAAAATAACAAGTGCTTTCTTAGGAGCAAGGACACAGAATACATGACCTTTCATATTAGTTTGCTCACCGGTACACCACAAATGAAAACATTCCATTTAAAATTCATCAGCTACGCTACCAAATCTCTGCAACAGATCAAGTTTAAGCATAGTCAAAACCCAATACACAAAACAAAGTTGCTCCAGATATGAGCACATGGTTAATGAAGCACAGCAATCGAGAATGACTAAACATGATTGAAGACTATTCAATAGTTTTTCATTCTGAAGAAAAACAAGCATGGAAGCAGGGATGCTTACTAGTTACTACTCTAATCAGGCCAATTGAGAGAGAAAGAGTCTATCTGCAAGTATCGTCTCACTCTTTAGACTCATCTTCAATGAAGTCCTGAAGAGCAATCATTTTAATAGCATTGGACTTCAAGCTCTTTATTGCTTCAGCAGTTGCCAGAGCTCCATTAACTGTAGTTACAATTGGAACCTTGTAATCCAACGCCATCCTTCTCAGAGCCCGACCATCTATCTGATCAAGTGTGTCACCTGAACTGGTTATAACCATCAACTGAATATCTCCATTAGCAATCATATCACCAGCATGTGGCCTCCCTTCATGCATTTTCAGCACTGGTTCAGCAGCAATTTTTGCTGATCCAAGAGCATGAGATGTTCCAGAAGTTGCAACAATCTGAAATCCAATCTCGACAAAAGCTTTAGCAATCTTCTTAAGGTGTGGTTTTGTCAAGTCATTCAGGCTCAGGAACACAGTACCAGAAAGTGGTAACTTCTGGCCAGCAGCAATTTGAGCCTTAGCAAATGCGGTATTATACATAGGATCAATACCCATGACCTCACCAGTGCTACGCATCTCAGGGCTCAAAAGAACATCGCATCCTGGGAACTTTGCAAAAGGAAGAACTGCTTCCTTGACTGACACATGTTTAGGAATGACCTCTTTTGTAAACTTTATGTCATAAAGAGACTTCCCTGACATGACAAGTGAAGCATACTTAGCCAATGGGTGCCCAATTGCTTTTGATACAAATGGGACAGTACGGGAAGCTCGAGGGTTCGCCTCAAGCAAAAACACCTCTCCTGAAGCAGTGATTGCATACTGACAATTCATGAGTCCACATACATTCAATTTTTTGGCCAATTTTTCAGTCCATGACCTAATTGTCTCCAAACAAGAAGATGGAACAGTTCTCGTGGGTATTGAGCAAGCAGAGTCACCAGAATGGACCCCAGCCTGTTCAATGTGCTCCATTATCCCACCAATGACCACATTGCCATGGGAGTCAGCAAGAGCATCAACATCGATCTCTATAGCATCAGATAAATACTTGTCAATTAATACAGGACGTTCTGGATCCACCTCAACAGCACTCTCAAGGTATGTCACAAGTTTATCATCATTATAAACAATTTCCATTGCCCGACCACCCAACACATAGGAAGGACGGACGACAACTGGATATCCAATATCTGATGCAATAGCAAGGGCGTCTGCTTCACTCCTTGCAATTCCTCCTTTGGGCTGTTCAATTTTTAATTCACCAAGCATCACATTGAACCTCTCTCTGTCCTCAGCAGCATCTATAGAATCAGGAGATGTTCCCCAAATGCGTACACAAGGATTCCCACTGGCAGTCGCTGGCTTGTGCTCATCCAGGTATTGCTGTATGGGGAGAGCTAACTTTAAAGGTGTTTGGCCACCAAATTGTACAATGATGCCATCAGGCTTTTCCAGATCAATGATGTTTAAGACATCTTCAACAGTCAACGGTTCAAAGTATAGACGGTCACTAGTGTCATAATCTGTGGACACTGTCTCAGGATTTGAATTCACCATGATTGTCTCATACCCTGCTTCCTGCAAAAACAATGGACAAGACAACAGGTTATTAAGGCATAACCAGACTGAATATAATCAAGAAAGAACGTTCCTTTCTTGGAGAATTGCAAAGTAGAGTCAAGTTAAATTGATCATGTTAAATTACATGACGCTAAAATCATATATAATTTCTTTCTAAAAGGCTGATTTTCCAAGAACTGATGGTATCATGCAGCAATGCAAGTACCATGTCAACCCCAAGGAAACAGTTTCTAAAAAGAATAGGAAGGAGAGACTAGAGAGGACTAAGGATGCTGAAAAATTTTATCTTTTCCCGTTTCTTAACCAGTTATCACTAGCACACGGATGGCAGAGCATGAAAACTCGAACGATTGGAATATCAATCAGTAAATATTAAGGAAACGAACCTGAAGAGCAAAGGATGCATGACAACAACAGTAGTCAAACTCAATCCCCTGACCAATTCGATTTGGCCCTCCACCCAAAATTAAAACTTTCCTTTTTTGAGTAGGAGCTGATTCACACTCAAAATCATAAGAAGAGTACATGTATGGCGTATTGGCTTCAAATTCAGCAGCACAAGTGTCTACTCGCTTATATGCTGGAGTGACACCCATAGACAATCGCCTAAAGCGAACTTCTTTCTCTGTGGATTTAGTGGCAAATGCAATTTGTTTATCACTAAATCCTCTCCTCTTCACCTCATATAAGTCATCCTTTGTCAAATCCATCAAATTATGAGATGCCAAGAAATTTTCCACGTCAAGTAGCTCCTTGAGCTGCGTAAGAAACCATTTGTCAATGTAACTGAGCTCATGAATCTCATCAGTTTTCATCCCTTTCTTCATTGCAGCATATACGGCATGGATGCGATCTGGGTTAGGAACTCTGAGGCTATACTTCAATTGGTCCCAATCATAATCAACCTCCTTCACTTGTCCACATCCCCAACCAGAGAAGCCATATTCTAGAGATCGTACTGCTTTTTGAAATGACTCTTGGAACGTTCGCCCAACAGCCATTGCCTCCCCAACTGATTTCATCTGTGTCGTCAATATTGGCTGAGAACCTGGGAATTTTTCAAAAGCGAACCGAGGAATCTGCAACACGAATAGTCAAGCAAAGCGTAAATACAGAGTTTAAAAAAAGTATTCTTTCCTCGGTAAAAGGCTCATTGATAGTAGTACAGTGAGTTACTTACTTTTGTAACCACATAATCTATTGAAGGCTCGAAACTAGCTGGTGTCTTTTTTGTGATATCATTTGGGATTTGATCCAATGAGTAACCTACGGATAATTTTGCAGCCATCTTTGCTATTGGAAACCCAGTTGCCTTAGATGCCAGAGCTGATGACCTAGAAACTCTTGGGTTCATCTCAATTACCATCACCTCACCATCTTTTGGATTGACAGCAAACTGCACGTTCGAACCTCCACATTCGACCCCTACTTCTCTTATTATGGCGATTGAGTAATCCCGAAGTCGCTGGTACTCCTTATCAGTCAAAGTTTGCGCAGGTGCAACGGTGATAGAATCTCCTGTATGAACTCCCATTGGATCAATATTCTCGATAGAACATATGATAACCACATTGTCCGCCAAATCTCTCATAACTTCAAGTTCATACTCCTTCCAACCTAACAAAGACTTCTCTATTAAAACTTGACTGGTTATGCTAGCTGCAAGCCCGGCCTTACAAATTTCCTCAAATTCTTCCCTATTATATGCAATCCCTCCTCCAGTTCCACCCAAAGTGAAGGCTGGCCTTATGATTAAAGGGAATTCGCCAATCTCGTTAGCAATTTCGATACATTCCTTGAGCGTTGTACCAACGCCAGAAGGGGGCGTCTTAATCCCAATATTCTTCATGGCCTGTTTAAACAATTCTCTATCTTCGGCCTTCTTAATTGCCTCAAGCTTCGCGCCGATCAACTCAACTCCGTACTTGTCTAAAGCACCACTCTCAGACAGAGCCACCGCAAGATTAAGCGCAGTCTGCCCACCCATGGTCGGTAATATGGCATCCGGACGCTCCTTTTCTAGAACCTGCTCAACCAACTCGGGTGTCATCGGTGTTATGTACGTCCTATCGGCCATTTCAGGATCAGTCATTATCGTTGCCGGATTCGAATTTATCAGTATGACTTCATAACCCTCTTCTCTGAGCGCTTTACAAGCTTGAGTCCCCGAGTAATCGAACTCGCACGCTTGACCAATCACAATAGGTCCAGCTCCAAGAATCAAAATCTTTTTCAAGTCCGTTCTCTTCCCCACTTTTGAAGATGTTAGAGTGACATCTTCGACTGTGGGAGTGGCAATGGCAGCCGCGGAGACGTGCCTCTGTTTTTGGGAACATTGAATCCCAGCAAACAGCCACGGCCGGAAGCATAAGGAAGATAAATGTTTTGGCGCCCCAAACCCGGTAGGGTTTAGAGTGCTGCCTTTCAACACCCGCAGATTAGGAGAAGAGACGCAGGGAGGCAGTGAAAGTTTTTCACAATGGCAGATGCAGGAGGCCAAACCCATCCCGAGTGGATCCTCGGAAGTGTAAGAGACTGATTCTTCGGAGGAGATGAGGGGGAGGAGGGAAAGACAGGCTTTGATTCCGGCGTAGCCGCTGTGGTGTCAGGGGTTTAGCTCCAGGGTAAAATCGCATATTGATCAATATAAAAGGCGGCGGCGCCCGTCGCAGCTCGCGTTTCGCGGGGGAATATTTTATTTTCATTTTCACAATTCACTTGTTATTTGAATTAAATTTTATATTACAACTTTAGGACAAAAATAAAAACAATCTCAGGGATTATGAACGTGCATGAAACGATATTATTACTCTCATAATATTTAAAAAATAGTCTGGGATTTTATGGAAGTAATTTAATGTATGGTAAAAGCACATTAATGGAAATCGGAATATGATGACTATGTGCCCGTAATATCATAATAGCTAGGCAGAGAAAATGTTGACTTTCTCATTCGTAGCTTGTAAAAATGAAATAAGGTATCCGTGTTTTTGGGAAGTTAAAATTAAAATGAAAGGTGAGGATGATAAGAGGGGACGAAGTTGAACGAGAATAGCGACAGCGCACTG